>JAQMYL010000015.1:18554755-18574593 GCA_030014365.1 Clarias pachynema | reverse complement strand
ATACCCTGAGCCCAAGTATCGGAATCGGTATCGGGAGGGGAAAAATGGTATCGGAACATCTCTAGTTTCATCATGATGCTTTATGGTTTTATTGCAAAAGCACTTGACAATACTGTTCTTGCAGGAACTATTACAGAACAGCTGACCTTTATGTCGTGAAATAATAATTGCCTGTTCTTGTTGTTGCTTAATTACCTAATACAATATGGAATATTTCAAAATCCATTATTGTTTTAAAATCCAAATTTGTGTTTTTTTACTGCTAATATCTGTATCTGTACATTACTGTACTGAAAATTTACTGAACTGCAAGTTTTGTGTACTGTTACTATTATTAATTCTTTTTTCATTCAGTCTGTGGGTAGACACTCACATTTGTAAGTATGTACAATATCTTCATTTACTGTACTGTAAGTGTTGCCTGAAAGAATGACACACACACACACACACACACATACATGTGCGCACACACACAGACACACTATTAACTGAATACCGCTGTGTTTAATATTGGTTGCATCAGGCAGAGACAGATGGAGGTTCTTTTGCCTGCAATCACAGGCAGCCACTTGGATGACAGCTGCACACACACACACACACACACACACACACGCAGACACGCACAGCTTTCTTTCACACAAATATGACTTGAACTGACAAACATTTTAGACGATGGCCGTGTTCCCATTCTCTATTCAAGCGAGGGTTTGGCAGACACGCAGCGAAGAGTGAAAACAACTGAGCTTCAATTAGAGGGGAGAAACAGAGTGGGGGGAAAAAAGCAAATCTCCCCAAAATTATTTATCAAAATCTATTATCTGTCAGATGTTTCCTAAACATGTTTAGATAAGAGCCTCTCAGGAGCGATGCACCCAAAGGAGAGCGAACACACACACACGTTCACATATGTGCACCCCCAAGCAAAAAAAACACCCATACACAAGCAGATCTTAATGGGAGCTATTTGCACGACTAAATGAGCTCGACTCATCCTCGAGAAGCAAGCCAAATAAAATCTTTTGTGCGTTCTTCCACTTCTCTCTCCTCTTAATGTCTCTCTCTATTCAAATGCTTTAAAAGAAAGTCTCACTCTCTTTATTTCTCTCTGACTCCTTCTGCAGCCTTTTGAGTATCATTAATGAACATCACTGTTTCATTAGCCAATTACATGCTGCGCGCGCGTGTGTGTGTGTGTTTGTGTGTGTGTTTGTGTGTGCGTGTGTGTGTGTGTGTGTGTGTGTGTGTGTGTGTGTGTTTGCATTTATGGGGTAAAGGAATGCTTCAGTGAGGAGGTGACATACAGAACAATGTTTCTCACTAATAGTCCTTTCCTAGCTGCCCTGGTTGGCTGAAAATCTCATTACCCAAACTCGGAGAAACACACACACACACAAACACACATAAACACACACGCTGAAAACACGCGTTCACGCAGCATGAACACTCATGAGTGAGAAAGGGCCGGAGGCAGCAGAGCCGTTCCATTTTTAGTCACCATTCCCTCTGGATTCAGATATTAACATGCAGAACTCAAAGAGTGGACAGAGAGAGAGAGAGAGAGAGAGAGAGAGAGGGAGAGGGAGAGAGAGGGAGGGAGAGAGAGAGGGAGAGAGAGGGAGGCAGAGATAGAGGGAGAGAGGGAGAGAGAGAGGGAGAGAGAGAGAGAGAGTGAGAGAGTCATACAGTATTTTACACACCGAGTTACAGGATGGGTTATTACTGCACAGACACTGATTTTACAAGCAGAAAGTGGAATGCAAATGTCACGCTTTACTAATGAGCATGATTGCAGAAAAAAAAAGACACAAAAGGAAGGAGAGAAAAAAACAACACTTCTTACAAATACAATGTAAATTTTTTATGTTCATTCTGTATTTCCTATGCATTCTTTCACTCCAAGCACCATCAAACTCATATGTTCTCCTTAATTCTGTTACTACTGTAAGTTTGTAGATACCTGTCTGTGAGTATGGAGTAAGGAATTAAACAACCAATAGTGGAAGAATAATGCATTATTCACTAGTAATTAATGGGAATCAGATGTGAAGCTGTGTGAAATACGACAGTCCGTGCTGTCAAACAGTCAGTTCAGTGAAAGAGTTTTCACGAACTGTTCATGAAAGGAACAAATAAATTACTACTGTAGCAAGCATGTACAGTACAGTAAGGAGCCTGGCTAGTAAGGATAGCTAAGCTAACTTTAGCATAAGCCAGGTTGTCCAGGTTACCGCTACGTGTAAAACAAACCTTATTGGTTTATTATTATTATTTTTTTAATGTAATCTGTGAAATTCTTAATGGCAATTAATCGATTAGAGATTTAATCTGGTGGCATGGTGACTTAGTGGCTAACACCTACAGTATCTCCCCGTGCTTGGTGGGTTTCCTGCTGGTGCTCTGATTTCCTTCCACAGTCCAAAGACATGCAGATTAGTCTGATTGGCATTCCCAAACTGCCCATGAGCATGCGAGGTTGTATATGTGTGCGTGCCCTACGAAGGATTAGCGCCCCGTCAAGGGTGTACCCCATGTCCCTGAACCCCCACCCCCCCACCCCCGTCCCGTGACCCTTTCAGGGTAAAGTGGTATCGACAATGAGTGATAATAATAAGAGATTAATCTTTAACATCTCTTTGTTGAGTAACACCTAATAAAATACCAATATGAACTGTCATCATATCTCAAGCTTTACGGCTTCCTTCTACGTCTTTCTTTAAAAACATGCATACATTCCATTACCTTGTTTAGTACTAGTCTGACCATCATCTGCCATACAGATCCTAATGAACGAGCGGTTACTATAGAAACCATAACATACTAAGGTTAAAGAATTTCTGTTAATTTCTGCATTATAGCAACGATCAATTTGCTCGCCAGCATCTCCTTTTCTCTCTTTTGAGGTTAATGAGACAAAAAAGCAGCTTGTCATTTTACAGAGAAACCATAAAAGCAGAAACTCCTCTCTGCCTGAAACTGTTCCCATGCTGGGAAACTTCACAAAACACCATGTGTGCTACAAAGCGCTACAAATGAGAATCCTCATAAATGCCTCATAATGAACTAATTGCATCAGATCAATGATTACGTGTTTTTTTTCTTTATTAAAAAACATTATTGCTTTTTTTTTTTTTTTTTTTAAAGCTTCTTATCGTTGTAGTTCGAGTTTGTGGAGACTCTGCTATACTGTACATGATCCTGTGTATGAGCTGATACTATATGAGACGAAAACATTATAACAAGACCCAACAACTCTGTGGTATAATGTGAATAAATCCTTAGTAAAGTAAATCCCCATCATACGAATGAGTTCCGTTCCAAGAGTTTGTTTGTAAGACCAATTTTTTCTTAAGTCCAACAATCATTGTCTAGGTACTAAGATACTAAAACATTTGGTTATACACAGTATAAAACTAACATGTTCCATGATCTTGTCTTTAGAAACATGCTGATGATTGAATGATTCATGTTAAAAGAACAAGCAATGTCTGCCATCTTTTCACCTCGGTCCATTCTCTCAATTTTTTTCACTTTCGTCTCCATCGTTATTGCTTGACGCTTACCACTTAGCGGTACCAGCTGTTTTTAGGCTTGTTTCTGGACACCCTAGGATGCACGTTGCATGCATGTGTCACAGTATGCCGGACACGTGATCTAACGTCCGCGATCGAGGTATGTCTATTCGTAACTCGAATGTTCGTAACTCGAATGTTCGTATTTAGCAGACTTATTGCTATATAGACCTGTGCAGTTATTTAATCAACCACAGTATGTGTCAGAATAACCTCAGTGTGATTTTTTTTTATCAAATCATGCAGGCCTGGTATTTATTGATTTACTGATGATCTCTGAATGTGGATGCATGCTACAGTACGTGAAATTAACATAACAGAATTTTAAAAAATCCTAATATTAATACAGTTTCAAAACTATGAAAGAACACATATGGCATTAGGTAATTAAGTAACAACAAGAACAGTTTTGTCACATGCACTTGCAAAAGCCATCATGTACCTGTACCTTGATGAAACTGACTCTCATGAAGGTCAACCCAGGAAATCAAGACCAAAACTTACCTCTTCTCTTAGTGTTACCAGCCTCAGAAATCACCAATTAGATTAGAGTGGTTATGAAGGCTTTACAGAGCATGAGTAGCAGACACATCTCAATATAACTGTTCAAAGGAGATTATTGCATCAGCATCGTTTTACATTGTAGAAAGAAATAAAAACCAGAAAAGAACATGAAATTAGAAGGTGTGCCCAAACTTTTGATTGGTAGTTTATAAACGGCTACACTTGAGGCATTTTAAAAGTTTTGATTCTTGTTATTTGTTAGACTATTATTATATGCATGTGGGTCAATTTGAAATGACTCTGATGATATTGTGCGATTCCTCAAGATGTCTCATTTGCAAGCAAGCACCTCAGGGGTGCCTCTGACATACATATTATCTCTCATATAAAAATAAACTAAGTCCTTTGCGCTGCTCGCTTTTACGGAAATGCTGTGGAGTTGCAAGCTTCAAACTGCCTTAAGCGGATCTTCTTTGGCAGCAATATAAACTAGTTTCCTCCACCTTTTTCTTTGACCACAATAAAGATGGCGAATGGAGAAAGAGAAAAGGTCTGAGATCCAAAGATAAAGTAGTGGGTTATTGTGGAGTTTTATTCAGTGAAGCCAATTTCAAGCCCTTTAATAGATCATCCCGTTAAATCTCATAAGACTCATAAGACACGACTCACACTGACAAATATGTGACACGCAGACACGTGTAAATTGCCCCAAATCCAGTGTGGTCAAGCAGAGAGACGGAACCAGAGACCGAAAACAACGTGTCATGTTAGGAAGAGATAAAATCACAAAGCAGTAAGCAGAGAATGACAGAGAGAGAGAGAGAGAGAGAGAGAGAGAGAGAGGTAAAGAGAAGAGATCTCCAGCGGCTCCGCTGCAGCAAGCTCTTTACTTTCACCAGCCTCTTTTGACAGGGTGAAGGGCGCCGAGCACGAGAGAATACAAAAGGAGCGTGTCGAATTGATAATCCCTGAAAATTTCAGTAGGGGGGGGGGGGCGGGGGGGGCAGAGAAAGGTATTGTCTAATGCGATGGGCTTCTCATGCTGGTTTTTGCTCCCCCCCCAAGCACAGGAGGATTACAGCATTATGCTCCTAATGACGACTGATAATGAGAGAGACACCACGTCTGTCACGTTAAATAACAGCATAATCCGTGCTTTTGCCTCCATCGCTTTAAATGTATGCATCTGCATGTATTTCCTATGATTTTTAATGAGACTCACATAGAGGAACATAGTATTACGAAAACGAAAGGGAGCGAGGCAGGGGAAATTAAATAAAGGAAGGAGAGCGAGAACTCCACTTAAGCTCCATCATGTCTTTAGGAGCTTCATTTAATGAATCAATATGGCATTAAAATTAAGGGTGTTAAGCATTAAGGATGTCTGGGTTAAAAAAAATAAATAAATAAAAACAGGCCTTACTTTGATTGACACATAATTCTGCGAGATCAGAAAATGAAGCCAAATGTGGAAACATCGAATGACAGAAGTCCAGAAGGAGAGAAATGGAGAGAGAGAGAGAGAGAGATAGAGAGAGAGGAATGTGGAAAAAGAGATAGCGATAGAGAGAGGGCTGAGGCCCAGCTGCTCCTGCATGTTTTATGAGGTGGTAGAACATAGACGATAAACGACACTGACAACCGCACTGCATTCTGAGCCCGGAGAGAGAGGGTGAGTAAGACAATGGTGGCGAGAGTGGGCAAAAATAGTGAGGAACGCGATGCAGAAAGAGGACCTCGTAACATTCCTCTGCTCCTCATTAATAATTTCCATAAAATTCCAAGCCATAAGCTCAAGCGAGATAACAGATGAATGATCGCTTTGGCCAATTTGCTCCATTTTTAGTACAGTACGTGGTATGTATGTGCACACACACACACATGTACACACACACACGTGAAGCGTTGTCTAGCACTGCCGCTTCTCAACTAGTCAATTCCTGTGCAGCGTGTTAGTAGCAGCAAGCCTCTGCACAGCAACTTCACCACTAAACTTTGACAGTTTCTGACAGTTTCTACTGGATAGTGCATATTTCAGCAGCTGCACGTGTGTGTACAGTAGGATCTCACCTGCGCAGCAGCAGCTTGGGGTGGTTCTTACTCTCCAGGTTCTTGTCAATGAGGTCAGACAGAAGGTGTTTGAGGACATCTGTTGCGTACTCCAGTCTTCCCTGTAGCGCCGTCATGATGAGCGAAGCCACGTTGCCTCGGTCGCGCATCGAGAAGGAGCGCTGAAGCTCGAGCGTCCGGATGAACGTCAACAGAAACACTTTGTTGTTGATCAGCTGAGCAAACAGCTTCAGAGCCTTTTCCACCGTCTGCTGTCCATTACCTGAGACCTGCAGGGGCGCACACGGGCAAAGCACATTGGGCTGTTAGTGCTCTAGTGCTTCATTGATAATATAAAACAGTATATGTCAGGAAAATAATATAATGTCAGCCGCTGAAGTCGGTTAATATAATGCTTTACAAAAAAAGGTCAAGGCGTTCAAGTCAAACTGAGACTTGTGATGAGATAAAACGGTGATGAGACTCTTAGATGCAGTGGAAACATTCTTTTAAAGAAGGCTGGACGTCCATGAATGACGATTGCGCCCGAGGTGGCTTGGACCGGACTGCCCTGCGATGTGCTGAGAAAACTTTCTCCGCTGATGGTGTCCAAGCACTAGTGAATTATATAGAGAAATAAAGAGTATTTTTACTGTCATCACTTGTGTTCTGTTATTCTGCACAATGAAATGTCCCGGTTTGACTTGAACGCCACTTGTGTATCTCTCAAATTAGTTTTAATTTACACATTGCATATATAAAGCAGCCTCGCTGTGTTCCTGGAAGGCTTAATGGACTGCTTAATGGCTCTAAATGCATTTTTTTTTAATCTCGTGAAATGTTTGTATTTAAACTTATTTTTAAAAGATTTATGTATGTAAGACAAAATGGTATCACTTTTAATGGAGAATCTTTTGACGAGTGTCTCCAGTCATTGGAGGGTTAAAGCATTACAGTATATACAGTATAATCTGTAGAACATTATAGGCAAACAGTACTCAGGTACTGAAAGGATGTTCACTACAGTATGATCATATTTAAAAAAAAATAAGAAGAAGAAAAAAAGCATAACAACAATGTTCTCTTGTATTTTTATCCAACAATCCAATAAAATAAACTATTTTATGTGCTGTGTATCCATGTGTGAGTGACATATTATGCACGCCACTTAGATGGCAATTGAAGTTGATTTATAAATACCTTCGGATGAAACTTGATAATGAAAGCATTCTACATAATTATGCCGTTTCTATGAAAAGATTTTTTTTTTTAAATAGTCAGGTCCATTTCCATTCCTTCGCAGGCAAACGTGCGTAAATTATTATGTGTGCTACAGTATGTCTGCACTATATAGAGATTAGGTAACAAAACATCGAAATATCCTATTAACGTCTGACTTACTGTCACATACTCTTAACCTTTAAAAAGGAGACGATTCTGCAAACACTGTGAAGCACACATTCAATGTCAGTTAAGAACAAACGACTGCTGGTGGAGAACTCTCGCTCGTAATAAGAAAGTGGAGAACAATGGCTGGATAGAGACATTGGGAAACCATTTTCCATCTACAGGCTTCTGAGCAACTGAGCATTTGCTACTCCATTACTCCTGATAAGATGACTGCTGGTGGGTGAAATTCTGCAGTGCTCGATATGTGTGTGTGCGCGTTCGCGTGCGAGTGTGTGTGCCTAGCCTCAATTTTCACTCTGCTTCTTTTCTCGGGTTTGTTCAAACAGAGTATATTCATTCCACTTTCTCAAATGAAGCTCAATCATGATTAAGAGTTTCTCACACACACACACACACACCTCGAGCTCTCGAAGAACCGGGTGGTCCTCGATGCCAGGGAACAGCACTCTCATGGCGTAAGTGCGGTAGTCCAGGTGAGGGATTCCAGCTCTGTCGAGATCGCTGGTCAATTCGTTAATGTCTGTCTGCAACTCGGCGAAAGCTGGTGAAGGAAAGAGAAAGGAAGCGACAAATCATGTTAGACTCAGGGTCTGATCAGGATGTTTGACATCCACGATCTTGACTATCCACTAGGGTACGGCTACATTCAATGATTTCCTGAAAGCACCATATGCTGGAAAGGCACTTAAAAGTATTGATCAGCTAGCCCGTCTGTTTTCGAGGTCATTGCCTTTAATCAGTACTGGATGAAGACATTTGTGAAATTGGTCGAGATTGGCTTGATGTGTTCTGTCAGCAAACTGTCCCTGCAAATAAGCATTTATATTTTCCATCAAGAAACAACTTGCAATGCAAATTTTAAAAAAATCATAAAATCGGTGACTGTTTTTTTTCTTCTTCTTCATATTCTATCTATAAAGAGCACTCTGTCTTTTGTCAAATTTTCCCCAATAAAGCTGGCGCCTTTGAGACAGACATTTACGCCCGTCCGTTGTGACTCGCAAGCACAGATGGATTTCGCATCACAATGAATCAAACTTCCCAAAATAGGGCAAATTCTTATTTCACCGCTCAGGAGCTGTCACATTATCTAACATCCACATAATCAGTTTTAATACCGCTGATTTTTTTTTCTTCAACCATCCATGCATGCACACACACACACACACATATACGCACGTGCACAGATGTGCAGATAATGAATTGACTGTCTGTTCAAGTGTGTGTCCCCTGCTGCTGGAGAGCGAAGGTGAGGCTGCTTTAATTGGGTCCATTCTGACTGAGCAGCACTCTACCCTCAGGGAGTCTCTCTCCTCTCTCCTATCCCTCATTCCCTCTCTCACTTTCACTCAGTCTGCTTTTTTTCTTCTTCCCCTTTTTCTTTTCATGACACACAAGCCAAATCTTTCACCCACACACATACACATGCTGAATCTCTGTCCAACATGGTTTCAGGAATACCCCTATGCCCTGTGTCCACAGCTCACCAGCACAGCACCCATTATCAGCCTGAAAGAGTGTGTATGCGTATGTGTGTGTGTGTGTGTGTGTGTGTGTGTGTGTGTGTTGCAACTCAATTTACGAAAAAGTCCACTTTAATACAACCCAAAAAAAAATGAGTATGCCTTGCCCGAGTATTACATCATTACACCATGGCTTGGTGAGTGTCATTTAGCTACATCATTAGCTACAGAAGACTACAGTAATTGAGGTGAAATCGAGCATCTGGAAATAAGACTGAAAGGAGCGTGATTTAGGAGAACATCGTGGGTGAACGCTCGAAAGAAAAAAGGGCACCAGAGATAAAAGGATCTCATTGAGCTTGTGTCTTGAACAAAATGAAGATTTTGTGTTTGCGCCAGTTTGAGATCATATCATATCTCTGGATGTGTGTGTGTGTGTGTGTGTGTGTGTGTGTGTGTGTGTGTGTATCGGCATCCTCACCCTCTTTGCACTCAAGCGCCACCCTGGACTCCAGGTTGTCCATCTGCATCTGCAGCCGCTTGAGCGTGAGGTCGTTCTCGCGTGACTTGCGCTTGTAGGCGATGAGGACGAGGATGACGATGATCAGCAGGAGGCCCCCGCCGGCTGCTATACTCACGATGGCGGGGAGAGTCAAGAGGCTGTCCGATAGGATGTTCACAGAGCCGGGAGAGACATGAAGACCGCCTACCTGCACCTGAGCCAGAAAGCACAAACACACAAACATGTTCATCCTGTCAAGCAATTCTGTCCAGGTGATTATCCTCTCCTGCTGTCAGCCACTTGCTTTGTTTGATGACTCAACTTTGTGAAGGCAATTGGATACCCATAACAGAGATGACCACAGAACCACCTCTGACATGTATTGCATCATTACACCATATTATCTTGTTGGTAGATCAATCTCGGCATACTGTAGCGGTGACAGCAGATGAAGCTGTATCGTTGGGATTTTCAGACTGTGTTTACTTACAGATCACTTTATTCCACCACACAGCCATGCAGATATACAGTTAGAGACTAAAGCATTTTTTTAATGCACAATTTTCGGTAATCCCTCTCCTTCCCTTCATCATTAGCAGTTTCTGATTGCTGAACCGCTGTCATGTCAGTATCAGTACTGAGAACAGTCATCACCTATAATATCTGGTCACTTGGGGTCGTTTAATTGGTCACCTTTTTTAATCAGAGCATACAGGAATTCTCTGGGTTATCCGGCATGATTCAGTGTGATCTGGCAACCCCTGGCAAGCACAAAGCAATGGCGTGAGAGAGCATGGGAGCGCAAAAATATTAATTAATCCCGACAGGCATAAATGAGTCATGGGTACATGTGATCATCTCACTGATAATCATTGGTAATGTTATGACTGATCAGTGTACGCACAATGTAATACTAGTAGAGAGAAAATGTATTGTCCTCGTATAAACATAGTTGGCTTTCATCAGGTTGAAAGCAGATAGAAAAACAAGCCATAAAAGACATTAGGAGTGATCACACAAACACATACGATCCAGTGACTGTAGCGCCGAGCTTATAATTAATAACTCATCTATTCTTAAAGAAGCTTTCAGCGTCTCAAGCACCCGAGCCCGACAGGAAGGTCTGGCTCGCTTCCTCTGGATGATTAGGGTAAGAAATGCTTTTACTTTCTCTGTCATGCAACCCACATCCTTAACATCCTTGAAGAGAAACCGCCGCTGTATTTAAGATGACTTTTCTGCAAATCCTGAGATTTAAATTAATAAGTAAAGAACACCGGAATCCTCTAAGTGACGCGGCCTGGGAAAAGCTTTTACATGGTGAAAGTTTTTAAATTGGCGAACACTCCATTTAAAGATCTTTGGGGAAAAAAAACTGCACTATGCATCTGATTAGAAACCTAATAGATGCTGGTCTGTATCACGATGGAGTATACAGGTTGTATAAAATATATATATACACACACTGATAGACACACTCTACATTACCATGACTTTGTACTGTCCGGTGAGGTTGGGCGGCTCACACAGCAGCTGTGTGTCAGAGACTGTGACGGAGCAGGGCGTTTCTCCCAGGAGCACAGTGTAGTTCAGCTTCACTCCCCCTGTGCCTGGAGGAACCAAGTTCTTCCCCTGTGAAAACACACACACACACACACCCTTGTGATTGATATCATAATTAACGTACAGTAGCTCATTCCAAGTCCTAAATCCAACCTTAAACGTAACCTCGGCCATCATTATGTACAAGTACAATTACTTTAAATGTCATACCTTCAGAATAATAGGAGAGCCTGGTTTCTGCTCCAGGACTCCATTGGTGCTTAGAGGCTCAAAGTAAGGGTTCGGGTAGTACAGGAAGTTCGTGTTGTTGTAAACCAGAAGGGCCTGCACGTTATTGAAGATGAAGCCAAACTCATCCGCATGCTTTACTGAGTCCAGGCCGGGAGTGTACTCGACTGCCAGGGATGGTGCAAAGCAGCTCATAGTGGTGCTATTCTGAACTTTACACACCTGAGAGAGAGAGAGAGAGAGAGAGAGAAGCACTGTATGAAATCAAAGTATCAAATATGCAGGAGCAATGACAAACAAAGCATCTCTTGCAGTCCTGTTTCTACAAACAATCGTGACACTCGTGCTGGTAGGAATCTGTGAAGAGACATGAAATTGCTCTTTGCTTTCCACTGCGCCAATCCTGACATGTTACAAGCCTACAAAAGCTTGTCCTTTTCCCACATGACCTTTCTGCTCTAGACGGACAAGCAGCAAAATCAAAGGCTATCTCCTGATAATGTATGCCAGGCTTTTACCATTGAAAACACATCTACAGTCTGACATGGCCATTTTAGAATGGTTTAGTATTATTTTTAAAAAATGATTTAGCTTTATCATCAAGTAGTAAATGATCAGGTTCTTTTCCCTTTTAAAAACACACTCGTGCGGAGAGTCATGCATGACTACACACAAACCCGCACTCACATTGATACGCAGGTGCAGCGCTTCTCCTCCATGCTCCAGAGAGCCTGACTAAACCTCGAACAACAAAATTGATTGCCGTAAATCCCTGACTGTGCCGGGAGGGTTTCATCTCATCTCTCTCTCTCCTCTCCCACTCTCCAGAGAGAAACTTAATTAGAACTAAATATCTTCAAAGCACAGCAAACACCACGCCCCGTACCTGTAGTTCTGGCCTGCATGTTGACGAGAGCGATCGATACAAACTCCTTTTGGCCACGCAAACTTTATTTTATTTTTTTTGTTACGGGTAAACCAGGCCCTCTGGAGTCAGAAAGCATCTAGGTAAATCTCATCTCGATGCTTTCGCCCTTTGGTCCTCCACTCTGTCCTTTACGAGGCTGCAGATAGGACAACCCTCTTGACGTTTTCACAGGAGAGAGTTTGTCCTCAAGCAATTTGACTTGCTTGTGCTATGTTGTGATAACTAATAAAACAAGCACACAATATCAGAAGCTAAATGAAGTCTTGGACGACACCCAGAACACAATGCCATGGATCTCAGGTATCTGCCAAGGCACAGACGAGCAATATAGGGAGATATAAAACCACAGTTTTTGAACAGGAGACATCAGGTTTGCTTTTCTGGGTGCTGTGCTGTCTTGGCCTCATCCACACAACAGCCTGCTTTGCATTCTCTGCTTTTAAAAGGACGCAAGCTTCATCCGGAATGCATGTTGACAGAAACACAGATCGAGCATTACAGCTGTGTGGGTGGACTGATACAGGGCCGTGGCATCGCCTTGTGCCAAACACTGACTGCTGCGCAGCAACATTTTTCATTATGCGAGAACTGTTACGATCAGGGTGTGAGCATGTTTCAAAATGAACCGCACCATGATATCATGCTACTGCGATGTCTCTCATTTCCTGTCAATCAGAGGTCACACTGGGAAGGAGACAAAATGTTTATAGCAGGTGACATGTTTACAGTAGGGTGTGTGTGTGTGTGTGTGAATCTATTTATTGAAAAATATATATATACAGAGAAAATGAACATACACAAAAATATTCCACAAATGAATTCCTATTTGTTACCCGATGGTATCTGCTACCAGGGCTCTGCTATACAATTTGAATCTCGCTGTTCCTTGGATGTCGTTCTTTTTCCTCTCTGAGGAAGTGTCATGTGACAAGGAGCAGGGACAGATGCTACCACAGCAACACGCTTCATGCTGCCTGAAACCAAACTTGCATTAGCATTTTAGCTCTGGCTCACAATACCATCTGCTCCAAATCGTCTGGAAGCTGCTTGGTTTTTGCCACATTTCTGCTCACTTCAGGCGTTTTGTCCCTCGCAGGGACCCACCTTTCCAAATAATCTTTCGGTCCCAGGAAATACAAATGTCCAAAATGAATTAATTTTGCCTTGTAAACCAACAGCCGTGAATAGTTGATTTACAGGATGTAGGGAGATCGTTTCTATGCTGTGAAAAATGCGAGGAATTCTGGTCACACAGATCGTCCCCGATGACAAACTCATTGTAGGTCGAAAATGCATTCAATGCTGTAACACCTAACCTGCCGAGCATTATAGTTTAGTCCCCCTCAGAACACTTGCACCAGCCTACAGCTAATACAAATACCTATTTTATAATAAAGAGTTGAACATTCCGTGTATTTTGATGGATACTGTACTAAAATGAAAAACGGAAGGGTTGTGTAGAGGGAGATTCGGGTGGCAGACGGAATTATAGCCCAGCTCTGGCTAAGCGTCACCTACCATCATCACGGAGGATCGCACTAAATATCACTAGCCTGAAATACGCTTAGAATTTGAGGTATGAACCCTTCCAAGCAAATTTTCCTTTCCAATCATCTTAAAGTAAAAAATCTGTCAAACCACTGTAAACCAGGAACTCTAGTGTGTAGTAGTGCTGGGAAGTTTGAATCACTTTAGTGACTCAGAGCTTTGAATCTCGTTCATCAAAATGAACAAATCTTTTTTTAGTCATTTAGTTCATTTTGTTCTTTTGATCACAAATAAAATGAAATGTTAAATTTTCAATAAACAGACCCCCGGCATGTTTACAAACACAAATTTTGGCTATAGATCCAGTAATGGAAATATTACAATGCAACTAAGGACATCTTATGATAAACAGAATGAACAGCTCACCTCTCATATCTTCTGGTCCGAGTCGTTCGTTCTTTTGAATCTACTGCACTGCATAGCGTCTATGGGAGTCACGTCACAAAAGAACAAACAATTCCGACCAAAAGACTCAAAGGTAACTACTCATTTCTGTTTCCTGTACATAACATACGGAGGTTTTGCGATGCTTTGCATGCCCAATATAAAATGAATGAATCACTCTCTGAGACTACTGTTCTTCTGAGTCACGTTAAAGACTCGTTTAAAAAGACTGAATCGTTCATGAACAACTCATCACTAGTGCGTAGGAATATGCTAGTTTTAAAATAAAAAGTACTAAGAATATCAGCCTTACCTCTGTAACTGTTTTCAGCTGATACTCAGAAGTATATCAACATATTTATATGAATGATGTTTCAATGGAATGAGTCCACATGGATTAAAAACCTCCAGCAAACGACAAGTACAATACCGGCAATGCAAGTTCAGACCTGCTTATAATGTTTTCTTCATTTTCAATAGGAATAAAAATGGATTATGAATAACATTGAAAGGTAGGAAAATGAAACAGTAATAATAGCTTATATAGAATTATTCGCCACACAAAAAAGGATTACACAATTCAAAAGAATCTTATAAAAGACGCCATTGTATAATTTTGGCATTGTCTCAGTCAGCTTCATGGGAAGCTACCTTTGCTTCTTTCTCTTGAGACGACATTCCTCTGCATATGCTAATGTGAATACTCACTGGCTTATTTTACTTTGTTAAAAAAAAAAGCACTCAGGCTTCGAGATTACTTTTTCTATCTTAACATATCATCAAAGCTAGAACAGAACCAGAATAAACTTTTCTCGTGCTAAAAGTCTGACATCAGTAGAAACCATTGCCCCATTGGCCTTGATTTAAAAATCTCTCAACTTTACACTCGGATGCAGCGTGGAACACGACCCTTCCAGCTCTTTCCCGTATTTAAACTGAAATAAAAGTTCCATGCTAAAGGGTCAGGATCAGAGGAAGCACTTGAGGTAGACTCTGAATAATGCCCTTTGTTGCCTGTCTATCCTTGCATGTTTGACCAGGTGAGTTGAAAACCTTAAACTACCTGACTGAAAAGAATCCTTATTAATTGCAACTGTCCACATGTACAGTACACAGCTCTGTGCTGAACTGGCGACGAGACGCACAAGCCATCAGTCTTTAATCATCTGTTTGAGTTGGTGTTCTTTTAAGAGTGGTGTCTGAGGAGGTCTCTGACACTGATTGCTAGGAACATCGTCTGATTGCATGTGTTCCTGAAGTGCTTCCCTTCAGAGCTGTGCAGAAGTGCTGTTCTGATCAGCTAAGATAGCGACTGATAACACTTTAGGAATCCATCTTCTCACATGATTATTGTCTCCTCCTGCCATTCCATGTGCCTGGAGCCTCTTTTCTCTTTTCTGCTCAGAAAGAAACTGAGAAGGTGGTGGAGTGGAGGGGTGGGGGGGGTATGGGGGCACTTTCTGCCATAATCAGGACAATGATTAATGTCTCCATTGTAGGCAGGTGACAGGTACGGCTACATGCACAAAGGCAATTGTCTCCAATTTTGCAGTAGCTTTTGAGAATTCTGCCAGGTAAGGAAGGGGGGGGGAGGGGGGGAGGGGAGTGAGGAGAAGCAATTTGGGCAGGAGGCAGGTGACAATTTGAAGGCTGCATTGACAGGCTCTCTGCTCTGATTGCCAGGATGTTCCACTGTTTGCTTCTCCTCAGCGACAAAGGCAAAGAGGGTGGGATGAAGAGCTCTATAATTGTAACCTCGCCAGTTAATAAAAATTCACCCTTTCAGGCCATGAATCAAAGCTGATGCTATTCTATAGTGAATGATCAGACAGGGTGGGGAGGTGCGATAGATTGAGCTGCTTTTTTCCCCGTCTTCTTCTAGTCATCGTGAGGAAAGATATACACCAGGGAAAAGAAGGAGAGTGTGAAAGAGTGAGGAAGAAAAAAAATTACAAATCAAGTAACGGCCACCCAAAAGTCATATTTCAGCAGTTCTGTAAAAAGTCACAGCTCTGCGAACAATGCTGCTGCATCTAGCTTGTGTCATTCTGGACTTCTTTTTTTTCCTATTTGATAAAAAAGGGTTTGGTGAAAAATTTCCTGTTCACATGTAGAGATGAAGAATTCATGCCTGATGCAAACTTACATATGCAGGAGTTCTTTCTTCTAGAGATTATCAATATCTGATAAAATATTAGTCTTACATGAAGCTCACCAACCATTTTCTTATAAGTGTCTCATCAGAATACTTCATCAGAAATCATCAGAAATGCCAAATAATTTCGTTTGGATATAACATAACTGTAGTCTTATGGTGAATAAGACATACAGGCAATAAAAGAGACAAAACAAAGTATTGCTTAAGGTTATGCCCTAGTTATGCATAAACCACACACTAAAGATGATGTGGCAAGAAAGAAAAGATACATATAAGAAAAATATTCTACACTTAGGCATTTGGCTGACGGCCTTATCCAGAGCAACCTTTTTTTTCCCTATCTCATCATACATCTGAGCAGTTGAGGGTTAAGGGCCTTGCTCAAGGGCCCAACTGTGGTAATTAATTAGTCATGGGGTTTGAACCTGGGACCTTCCAAACCGTAGTTCAATGCCTTACCTATTTTAAACTAAACATTAACACATTAACACTTATCAGTTACACAGCACTAAACTGGTCACCGGATCATGTGCACCTAAGGCTCACCCATGACGTTGGGACCAACAGCCAGCCCGTCTGGTTCAATCCCACAAAAGCCAATGTACAGTAGCACAAATCACTGAAAAAGTCAATGCTGGCCACAATAGAAAGGAAAACACAGTGTGTCACAGCCTGTTGCTCGTGGGGCTCAACAACCTAAAATCACGAGGCCACTGACCTGGCCCCCAAATTCCCCACATACCAGCTCAATCAAGCATGTGATAAACTTGACAAACAATCAGATACAGTACATGGAGGCGTCACTCCACAACCCACAGCACAAAAAAAAATCCTTATGGCTGATCAGTGTATGTGTGCTTTCTACAATTTTGGCCATGCTGATCCTTTTTTTCAAAGCCACATCAATCCATACGACCTTAGATACACTGTAATACTGCAAATTATACTGCTGGGCTGCTGGCTTATTGATTCTGATTGGTCAGAAAGTGTTCATTCGTTTCTATAAAAGCACAGCTCTGACAGCTGGGAGGCGAATCACAGGTTTATTAATACACTCATTCTGATGCATGTTACTGTTTCTGTTAATCTATTTAGCTTTTCTTTTTCTTTTTTTTTTTAGCAAGGATTCACCAGAGTCAGCTCGTTGTAGAAGTCAAAGTTACGAAGGCTTCTTTAGGTTTTCTGACAAAAGAAGTCTTCAGGGTTGAAAGCTTTGAGGTTTCACAGTAACATGGCAAGCATTTGTTTTTATCTTTCTAACTTCAACAGTGAGAACGAGAGGCTGGTGAGGAAACAACTATTTTTGGCTGCTATAATATAAGTGATAAGAGGAACACGTGCCAACTTTAAATATAACAATATGCAAACTAAAACATATATTTCGTCATTCTTTATTTAATATAAAATGTTAGATGTATTCATGTTTGATATATTCGCAAAGCCCTTTTATTGGAAAATGATCAGCGTCACGCTTGTAACAACCCATCGCTTCATGTCACATTACACCACCATGTCAGTGATTACTTCCCAAAAACTTCATGTACTGTCATGTTTTATATTTCCTAGCCGTGGCATGGCGATGTAGGCAAGCTGTAATCACACTGTGTACATTTTTTTTAATTAGTAGCTGGTTTTGTAGCACTACTCCCTTCCACTAATTTGCAGAGATCTCTCACTATCCCATCTCACAACTACTCTTTCTAGAAGAGTCGTAGTCCCTTAATTAAAAGTGCTTTTCTAGGAAAAAAGAAACAAATTTGATTTATAATGATTCTGTGCTTTTTCTGATTACTGCAGACTCTGGTTATGCTGATGAAGGATAGTAAATATAGTTAATTGTCCAGTGAACAAGAAAGAACATCTTCCTGCTTTCCAACCTCTTCCAGCAGTCGTCTCTCTAATGCACTTCATACGCCATAAAACACCCAGTGAAGATGATGATGTTTTACTCAGAATAAAAGCAAACGGCCAAAGTAGTCCCTCTATGCAACTTGTAGTGGTTAAAATGATCCTATTAAGCATTTCTTGCAAGCCTCATTATAGACACTAAATTATTCAGAGGGGCAGTTATGTCACTTGCAGAGATGCGTAGCTTCATATTCAGCACCGATCTGGCTTATGTGCATAACAAAACAAGGACAAACGTAGTCGAAAATGCGCTCCGTCACACTTTCCCTGAATAATTCACCAATAATTAAGTCCGACCAACAGACGAAGCATGTTTATTCTCAAGCGTTTGAACCTTTGAGGTTGAACCGATGCAATTTCGGTTTCATTAGCTCATCTCACCATATGCAAGACAGGCATTCGACTCAATGCATGGCACAGATATAACCGAGGTCATAGTGAAAAGACGGGGCAGAGAATTAGAAACCAAGAAAAGAGGTTGCTGCTACATACGTTTACTGATTCATGTCCGCCATACTTGATCCGTATTCTAGGTTCCTGGACCACATCCAAGTTGGTTCCGGTCACTACAAGGGGAGTGTGCCCACTAGAGCGAAAAGAGAAGAAGAGAGAGAGAGAAAAAACATGGTCAACTTTGCACATTGAACAGAAAGTTAACTTCCATTATGTTCTCCACTTTTGAAACTCTTACACAATTTAACCTACAGACCCGCCATTAAAACGGCCTCCTTTGTCAAACGGTGCTGTGAAGATAATAAGCTTGTGAGAAGGTAATGATTAAAGATGCTTTTAACTGGCTTCAGTAGACGTAATCAAACACAACAGATGTGCTTTTGGAAACGCCAAAGGAGCAGGGACTACAATGATCCTAGTTAACATTCTGGTGTTGTCCAGGGCTTTACAATAAGCAACAAAAACAAGCATGGAAACACGAGCTGGAGAGAGGAGGCTGCTGGTTGTTCTTCGCAAAATCTCGCAAGATACTGTAGTTCCCAGAGCCTCTACATTAGCCATGCTCAGCTAGTAATGGAGAAACATATGGCTTTTGGTTTTAGACACGCTCTGGTGACAATAGCCTCGTGTAAATGCTACAGCAGCTTCCTGGCCTGTGCTGGACTATTTTGTCTGCACTCAGGCAATATACAGGGTACTTCCTGATCAATACCAAAAGTGTTTATCTATGATTATGGATGCTGATTATTTAAAACAAAGAAGAAGTATGTAGTGTAGAACAGTTCAGCCGGATGTCACTGAGAGGGTAGCAGTCATTCGTTTTTTAGCACTCATAATATATTTATTGCACAGACCATATTTATATTTAATGCACAGACCATTATTTTGACGTAATATATGCAAACTTGATATAAAATGACCCTTGAACATACCGTACAATGGGTTGTTTTGAAATGTGCAAATGATATGCAAATATAAATGCAAATCATGTAATTGTGCACTATACAATTATCAATGTATTGTTGTAAATTCTTTCAGGAAATTACATATAACAGAGCACAATAAGGAGTTAGGTCTACCATGGAGGAAGCAAGACACGCAAGGGGAAGAAAAGAGCATCCATATGAAATCAGCATTGCTATGAAGTCGTGTTCGTGATTCCAAATCATCA
>JAQMYL010000015.1:18536867-18552493 GCA_030014365.1 Clarias pachynema | reverse complement strand
GAGAAAGAGGAGACGGAGAAGTTCTAATAGGAAAATGTTACCTGGCAATGCTCCATTCAGGCTCAATGCGCTGTACAGTGGGATCATCAATGTACTCAAAGGTGAGCTTCTCCTTCACCTGGGCATGGTCCACACTCACAGTAATCTGCACTGGACCCACCCCCGTCAAAGAGGGAGCAGAGTAGCACACGATCTCCGTCATAGTCCGTCTGTGATAAAAAGCCACACATGAAACTCACATGTGAACTCATAGAAATCTGTACGGTTATTACAAAAAGCCTGCTCTATATTTCACTACCTAGATGCAGCTAGTTTGCAAAAACCATTTGTAGTTATTATTCCTTTATCTATACTCATATACGTGATAAATACACACTTTCATTCTCCCACCTTTAACAAAGAGCAAGTCAATATCTCTAATAGATTTAGGAATATGAAACTTTCAGCATATTATATAACTACACTGATGGCTACCATGGTTATTATTATGTCAAAAAGACTATTATTTCTTTATTATACAAGAATATTGTTAAATTCTCTGTTCAGAAAGTGTTGATTAATTTTCCATACTAGCTGCAAGGCTAATTGCATGCACTCACTTTTATAGTAGCTTGCACAGGCACTGGTATGACAGACAAAAATGAAATAAAATCTATGTGTCTAATTGTGCAAGTTAAGTTAAGCCTTTATTCCACACATACACATTACTGCACAGTGAAATTCTTTATTCTTTGCATATCGCAAAGTTTTTTTTTCTTTGATAGGAGGCTGGGGTCAGATAGCATGGTCACCAGTGATGCGGCACCCCTGGAGCAGACAGGGTTAAGGGCCTTGTCAAGGGACCAACAGCGAGAACTTGGTGCAGCTGGGGCTTGAACTGCTGACCTTCTGATCAGAGGCTTAAAGCCTTAACACACTGAGTTACCAATGCCCTTACAGTTTTTGTGAGAATGTAAATTTTTTTGCATTTTTAGACAAAGTCATTTTTGTTAAAGCTTTATAAATCACTCACCTTTAGTAAATTGTACATTTAACTGTAGCTTATCTGTTCATAAAAAAAAAATCCTCACTGGCCATTACATGATGTATGGAATTTAATTTCAGCCCTGGATGAGTATGGCCTTTTTCTTCACCTCAGCTTCTGCAGCTATACGATGTGGTATCAAATATTTGATAGTAATATTTGGCAAGTTTGCGGCCGATGCTGCAACGAGTGATTCGAGGTGTTTTAAGTGGCATGCACATTTCAAGGGTGGAAGAACATCACAGGAAAACGGCGAGAGATCAGAAACACCTTCAATGAGCTCAACCTCCTAAAATGTCGAAATCATTTGACAACTTGTGCATGATGATCGTCGGAGAACTTCTGCATTACACGCGCCAGACAATAATAAAGTATTCATAAGTAAGTAATAAAGTACTTTCTTGTAAACAGATCTTGACATTTTTCAATACCACCTTGTATTAAGTTTCCTTTACTCATGACAGATTATTTATGACTTCATCTACATTGTTCAGTCACATGATTATATATAGTTGTATTATCACATTTCATGTAAAACTAATATGAATTTAAATCAAGTAATAAATTGTGTTGCATTTATTCGCATTGAGAATGACACCTGTCCACTCTGTCAGGTCTTATGTCCTTCATAAGCATATTGCTTATAGTTAATTAATGATTTGTACTGTAGTTAATTAATGATTGCGGTGATACCATGGATTTTTCCTCTTCTTGTATGTCAGGGCAAAATAACATGTTTAAAATCTAGGTCTGTTGTAATCTCACATATACTGCAGGTTTGGTGGACAGTGATTAGACGTCTTTAAAGCGATGAGGCAAGGTCTTACTCATAGAACTCGCAGGTCTGGTTCCCGAACAGAACGCTGACGCTGCTCCCTGCACCCAGATTCACTCCGATGACGGTCACCTTTGTGCCCCCTGACTCCGGACCTCGACTCGGCGACAGCCCAGTTACAGATGGTGTCTGAGTTAGAGAGATAAATGGATAGGAAAGGCAAGACAATATAAGAAAGAGAGAAAGAGAGAGAGACACATACATAATGTAGGAATATTTATTTTAAACAACTGAGATACTTCTTTACAAGCATGTCTAATTTCTGCAGATCGAAGAGCAGGAAAAAGATTGTTCTCTATTCACCCAGAGTGGTGATATCTCATGGAAGAGAGTTCAAGACAACATATGCTTAAAATCCATAGTAAATATCTTCTAAGCACTTCACTGCCCACTTTCCGCCTTCCCCCCATCTCTTTCCGCAGCGCTTCCCTGCATTTTATTTCACGGACTGAAAATAGCATGTATGTACATTCTCCAAAGACAAGCAGATGGAGAAATACACAAACACCCAGCTCGGAGTCTTAAAATAGATGGTCGCTGACTCCTAATGCACGAGGGCGAAAAAATACATTAACAGCATTTTCTGCTTCATTCGCTTGGGAATGCTACTCAGCCGTCCAGAAGCATTTCGATGAGTTTTGGGATAAACATGTTCGTTTCGTTTATGACTAGGACACGGAGCGTATAGGGGTTTTAAAAGCACATGGTGAAAATGCCGACACGCACACGCACTCAAACCAAGAGTCGAAAGGACTCAGCAAACTCATAATGAAAATGGTTCTGATAATAACCGGCAGCTGTTAATTGCTGGGGGAGGGGTGATTGTGTATGTGCGTGTGAATGTCGGTGCTTAAGTGTCCCCTCAGGTGCTTTTTTTCGGTGTAGAGGAACATGGCTGCCATCCTGCCTTTAATTCAGCTAACAGCTTTCATTGTCTCCGTGTTCCGTGTGCCTTCCCCATGGTGCCACACGTTTATAATTGCTCCATACTAAAAACTAATTTGATTATGCTGTCAGGAACTACGCTTCACAAGCAGCAAGCGCGGTTTCCATTCTGCTGAAAAGCAGCGACAAATTACAAGTCTAATTTCTAATCTCGTGTGATTTTTCAAAACAGTTCATTTGAAGGGTCCGCCGTCGAAGACTCGATTCAGTCCGTTGTTTTGCTCTGTGATTGCATTAGACACATTAGCTCACTAGGAAGTGCGCGAATAATGCCATTATCCACTATGCAAATCAATAAAGCAAATGTTTCACAGTGAGAGAGAATAATAACAGGAAATAAAACAAAAGGAAACATGAACCATAAAAATGAAATTATTTACCTAGTTGTGATAAACATATTAGACTTAAAAAATGGAAGATTGTAAAATCTGAACAAAAAAGCTGAACAGTTCATGGAAAGGCCATTATATGGACATTAAATGTGTAAAAAGTGTTCTCATGTTCGAATGTAAAGCATTATCCTACAGCTGCCTGAACAAAAAATTCAATTCGGTCATAATGATTATTCATGAGCTCTTACTGTATAAGTGGAACTATTAAAGTACAACCAAAATAAAGGTAAGTTAATACCACCTCCTTTTTGCATAATTCAGAAGCATGCTGGGATTTGAATCCTTACCACAAAGGAGTAATGCTGGGAGGAGCGAGCCTGCAGCTCAGGTTTACACTCTCCCACGCAAAGCTGCACAGGACCGGCGTCGGTGTCTTCTGAAGTTGCATCCATCTCACACACTATCCTGAAAATTCACATCGAGTTCACAAGCAATTAGGACGCTGTATTTTGGCATTTGTTTGTTTTTTTGTAGAATGCTTATGTACGCCGATCAGCCATAACACTAAAACCACCACTACCACCACCACCAGGTCAACTGAATAACATTGATTTTCAATTATATACTAGTAAACTGGTGACAGGGTCGTGGGAACCCATGGCTCATCCATGTCTGTAGGGACCAAAGAACTGCCTGGTTTGATTCCACAGAAAAGCACAAAGATGTAGCACACATTGCTAAAAAAGTCAATTCTGGCTATGATAGAAGGGAATCAGAACACGCAGTGCATCAACGCCTGCGACTTATGTGGCTTAGCAGGCAAATAGTTCAAGGTTGTTGATCCAGCCTACAAATTCCTAAGATCTCAATCTGACCACCTACAGTACGGAACCCACGCCACCCAAAGGATCTGCTGCTAATGTCCCGGTGTCCGACACTACCGCACACTGCGGAGCCAAAACTGTTCAAGTGGAACCTTTATATATAATTGAGCTTTAATGTTATGGCTGATCAGTGTATAATGCACAGCTGTCTACATTTCCAACATTAAGGTCAGTGAATGGCGTGTCTTCATGGTGACACAAATACTGAAACATCCTGGCTGAACTGACAAAACTCTCCAGAAAGGTTTTTTTTTTTCTTCTAAATATATTTTTCTATTTTCTACAAAATAAGCAACAGGATACTGTTTAAATAGTATACAGACCCTTTTGTGTTCATTTTCACATTTCACATTCTTCTCGATGCTAGATAATGTTAAATAGGGAACATTACAGTAGGCATTGCAAATCACTTGCTTTCTATACACTCACGAGCCAGCAGTTTGTGAAATTATAGGTCAAAGTTAACCTAGATAAAGCTGCTTCAAAAAAAACAACAACACAAGCCTATTTCACATCATGCACCCTGTTACTTTTCAGAACATTAGCTTTTGTGCCAGGTGAATTTTATTCACAATCGGTCTGTCTGGCGCTTCAGCTAAAAAGAATGTCTCAAATCATAAATATACTCGGCGTACTCATAATGTTAGCACCTCTATGCAATAAATGATTGTAGCAAGTACATGTCCAGCCTTCCAAGTTGATTTCCTGTCAATATGTCAATACCATTGTATTTTTGCCATTTGGTGCTCAATTGATGCCATACATGTTCAATCACGAGCAATTGGCCCCTGTATGGGCACCCAATGCTAAAGTCTGCCTCATCCTCATAACGTTCGCACCCTCCTGCGTCATAAATATGGCCCCTAACAGCGCGCTGAAGGCCTGCGTAAATCACAGTGAGTAGCTGCAGCAGATCAATACTGTTTTATCATACTCTCTGATCTGATGTCACCCGTGCAGGCAGGTGGCCGGATCAAATGACAGAATAAAAACGTGCCACTCATCGATTGGCACTTGTGGCGAGTAGGAAAGATTGCAACGCAATCATGCTTGCTTAGTGCATGTGCTGGGGTTGTGACTCTACAGTTTGAGAATATTAATGTACTGTGTACATAGGTGTATCCTGTATATAGTTGCATACAAACACAACTCCTATTACATTCTGAAAGCAGCTCTAAGCAGCAGCGTTAACTCCGTGCCAGTCTAAGATAAATGACTCTAGCTGACGGTACTTGGGGTGACGTAATGGCTCTAGAGGCTGCGCAGCAGAGAATTTCTGCTTCGAAGGCTCTGGTATCGTGTGCAGCCCCTTTCCTCATTTCCTCCTGACACTCCTCCACAGCTCCATACAAATGAATTCACCCAAGCTCTATCGTACTTGGATTAAACTGCTGTCAGAGGCGAGGAGGACTGACAAATCTCCTCCCTTGCACGTCACGCATTTCAATTACAGCTGCCGAGGCTTGCTTCGGCCCCTTCGGCATGCTGCATCAAGGCACGGGAAAAGAAACCAGGCTGGGCACACAGACAGGGACTACTCACAGAATCTAAAAAATAGATACATAAATAAAATATAATATACCCATGGCAAGAGTAAATTCTGCACCCAGTGCGCTGTATCCCAGGGATTGCAGTCAAGGCTAACCTTCTACATCTCTAAAGATTTGCTCTGAAATAAGGTCATGGTATAAAAACACTGTCAATTGTAAAGTTCACAGAATTCTGTAATTCGCTCAACCTTAAAAGGCCATGACTACACCGTACTGAGGAGCTACACTGTACGTTCAGCATGAACATCTCCCTATAAACAGCCACGCGTGATCACGCTTCAGACGTGTAAATAAGACTGCAGTACCCACGACATTAAGGTGTAGACTCAAGTGGAGGCTGATCTGCATATACTCTCAGTAGTCACTAATTAATAGCCTACCATATTAGTGCCAGAAGCCTAGGCCTGACTGCACAGTGTGTTATGCTGTTCATTAATTTCATGTCCGTTGTGAATCAAAGAGGCTTTTTAAAAGTGATGTCTCACAGAGAATGCTGGGTGAAAGGATGCGCAATCTCTAAAATAGACTACAGATTTATTTATCTGGTAGGGACTAGTGCCGGAACAACTTATTAATAAGATATGATCATAAATACAGTATAGTCAAGAAATGTCATTAAACTCACTCACTTATTCTCTATACCGTTTATTCTATACAGGGACACGGGGGCTTGGAGCCTATCCCATGGGACTTGGGGCACTTGGCAGGGTACACCCCGGATTGGTGCTAATCCATTGCAGGGCACACAAGCACATATTATTAGACTGTATGCACCAATTAAAGTCTAACTAAAGTCTAAAGATCTCACCTATTATATTGTGCAACAGCTTAAAGAAACCGATTACTGGCGGGAGTTGGTGTGATTAATAGATTTGCTCTTTTCTACCCCCAAACACAGACAGCCACGGAATTAATAAGATTCAAACTCACAACTTCTGGATGATTTAGGGAACACGTTTCTGTTACACCACACACAAACATGTTGTGAATGAGTTCCACTTATTGATTAGTGGGTCTATGCTATGTTATGAAGCCTGCTACACCGTAGCATGCATTACGGCGCTTCGCTTAGAAAATTTGATTAGAATGGCACTGAATGCTATTACATCAAAGAAAACAGTAAAGCTGTAGTCCTAGAAAAATCTGGGATCACTACACATGTCATAAAGTCATACAGTAACCTAACGTGAGAAATTGTTTGACTACGCAAAATAAAATGCTTTGGGAGGCAATACAGCCATTTGCCTCATTATAATTAAACAAAACATGGCTTCAAATGCTCTCTCTCTCTCCCAGTGGAAGGTAAAGCCCTCTTCCAGTGACTGACACCAGTGAACCAGTAAAATGTACCAGATACCATGACCTTACACTCAATTGGTTGCCTGATAGAAAATAGATAATAGTAATTTCCATTAATTAAGGTTGGTGAAGTTCTAGAGTTGTAGTCGTTGATTGAAATGCTGTAAAGAAATAAGCATAAATAATTTTTGCCATTTAGCATATATTTTAGTTTAGAAATAATCGAATCCAATCATGAAGGTATGAACTTTCCATATTTCTGGATTTTAGATTCTCAAGTTGATGCACAAGGCGCTGGCTTGGAGATATTTGCAGAAGCTTGTAAAAGCTGGGTTAACTAGCCGTTAAGCAAACAAGCAAACAAGCAGATGCTGAGTGATTATTGAGGAGTAAGGGAGTGGGAGGTAGGGTGGGTAGCAACCTCCCAGCGGAAAGAAACTAGCCAGGTCTGCTGCTGCTCTAATTAGCCTTTTCTTTCCCCCGTTGGAGAAAGCTGTGAATGTAATCTTCAGGATAGCCGTCCATCACGAGTTGTTTGGACTGCCTTTGTGAAGATGTTTCTGTGTGAGGAAAACTGCCAGCAAATCCAGCAGAGCAAAGCAGAACCCCCCGAACACCCCGTATGGAGCGGCTAGCACGTCTTAGCGCAATGACAGCTCTAATTGGCTGCTTTTGAATCTGGCTAGTCTATACGGCCTGTTGTCATCGAGTGTGTTAGCAAGTGTGTTCTGCTTGTAACAGGTTCTTTTTCTGTTCTGGACAGGGGTTAATCTAGGACATTGTGTTTTTTTTTTTCCAGTGCATTCTATTTTGAGGCGGATCAAAGATGAGCTAAACTAGATTTTTGTTCCAGTTTTATAAGAATTACAGACATTCTGATAGCAGCTTCCTTTAACGGATACACAGACCAAATCAATTAGGATTCACGTTTAGTTTTTATAGATATTTAAGGACTCACTGTTCAGCAATGATGTAGCCGTCCTCTTTTGGGGTACACCGCACTCCTGCCACCTGCACGTTATCTTCCATTTCAGAGAAAGACAGACCCAGGTTCACGCCACGGATAGTCACCCTGGTGCCCCCTTCTGGAGGCCCAGCTACTGGGGTCACCTGTATGAAAAGGAAAAAAGAGAAAATAAATCTTGTTACTTATACAGATGTAATAAAAAATTTTTTTGACTATTATATATAATATTATGTACTGAAGTAATGAACAAGCTACAAATTGCTGGGTTCCATAACATGCCTTCATGCCTAAAGCTTAGGGCAGGTAGCATCACATCCTGATTCTGCTTACACTGTAAAAGAAATCCCATAGGTGCTCACTTATGCACGATATATGTAACACAAAAGAACGCAAAAAAGACCTGCTTGAATCAGATCTGCTTGCTGTCACCAGAGGCGACAAATCAACCGTGAGACCATATCAGTACTTATTGCTGCCCATCTTCTCATAAAATGCAATATGGCGGCACAGCATGACCTTGGCTCTGGGTGGCATGCAGCCTTCTGTGCTGTTAAAAACCCCTGAGTGCATGAGTCCCTCCGTCCTGGCCTTTCTCCAAGGAAGACAGGCAGACAGAGAAAGAGTACGAGATAGAGGCAGAGAGAAAGAGGGGCATGTGCACTCAACAGTCCACTACATACACAATCAATAAACCATTAGTGGGCGGGCATGCAAAAGTAAAAGCAATTCAACTACAGTTCTTAGGCCGTGACTGTTCACTGATCTGAGACTAGTCACGTTTTGTAATCTCACTCTGAATACCCCAGGAGAACTCAGCCAACACGACCCAGTGGGACCGCAGCCTTGTAGTCTCGATTTAGTGGACATTAATTGTTCAGGATGTAAAGGAAGCTTGTCACTGCAACGCTGGAGGGCACGAATACATGAATCTTATATTAGTTCCTGGCCATGAAGCACCCTGGGAGGTGAATGTTGTGGATTAGGAAAAAAAAAAAAAAAAAAGCAAATGGAAAGTAATTCTAAATATCTCCATCTGACTCCATCTGCCATGACTAAATTTGACTTCAGCCATTTTGCATAAGGAAACGCAGAAGCAAGAGAGACGAGACCAGTTGTGTAAGAGAATGAAAGTCTGCTTTTTTAGGAGCTGGAATACAGTAGCTTGTACAGAGAAGAAGAGTAATGTGAAGATTCACACCAAACCTAATAGAAGATGAACCTGTCAAAAACGAAATAGAGTGCTGTATGTGCTCTCTTCAAAATCTAGACAACAATATACCATCTATCAGTGGAATGTCGAGTAGAGTTCATCGCTCAGCATGATCAAGAGTCTGCTTTCACCGCAAGAACTTTTGGACAACCATGGATCAGGCTTGCATGCAGCAACCTGTAGTTTACTGTAGTCTTATACGCTGTACCTATAGACAATCAGAGACTGGGATGACTCAGATAACTATATATTACTTAAAAGAGTGAGATGTTCTGCTGCAGGGAAGTGTGAAAAACCTGCAGGCCTGTATATCCAACATGACCGTAACAGGAGAGACTGTTCTAGCAGTTTAAGTGTATAGTGCACATCAGACTTCATGAGGCTTCATTATGTGCGATGCTTATTTTGCTTCTGTCGAACCCCAGTGCAGTAAACGTCTCAGTGCAAATCTTTCACACAGGTTAGGAACACAGCATTTGCTCTTGAACTAAAAAAACAGCCCTGAGACCAACTGAACAGAACAATGTCTGCTTTTAAGCTCCAGAGTTGTTTCGGTGTAAGAAAGCGATCTGACCGTGAAAACCCAATCAAATATGAGCCGGGAGACCGAACCGAAGTGCTGAAGACAAATATAACGTGTTCTGGATATGTTCACCAAACAGAAAAAACGAAAGAAAGATAAAAGGAACGTACTGTAAGTGTTCTTGGTGCTCAGGTCATTTCCATTATTTCAGTGTGTTCCTGGCAATGGTTTGTCTACCAACTACTAAACAAATTTTGCAATATTTTGCAGTACACTCTCAGCACTGTTCCCCCTAAACGCTCCTCAGTGATTGATTTTTGGATCGTTCAAGCGAACGGAAATTCCAAATTTCACCCTGTTTCTGATTCAACAAACTAACACATTTGCATTTGACATTTAAACATTTAAGCAAATGCTTTCACGCTAAGCCACTTACAATTGAACAGAACAGGCCAAGGTTAAAGGTCAAGCCCAGGGGTTCAATGGCAGTATGGAATTGGCTGGATTTGAACACAATCATCTTATCAAGAGCCCACAGCCTTGACCTGCTGACACAAACATGTTAAACTGAGCGTGACTGACCAGCCATGACAGATCTGAAAGTCTTTTATCCTACATGGTGTCCGTCTACGTGTTCACACTTTAAACATCTTTATTCTGCTTTGAAAAGACGACGCTGTGATGAATGACGGCAAAAACTGCCCTACACTGAGGGCAATCATCAGACAGCTTAGCGAGGGGCAGTAGTGTAGTAGTGCCACAGCAATTTCACCCTCATTAACTGTCCCAGTTCTGGCCTGCAGGAAGGAATCCGACCTTCCAAGCGAATCTTTATGCTTCACACACTTCTGAAGGGAGCTGCTTCCCCGGGGCTAACCCAGATAATGTACTCATACTGTATGTAAGTGTAAGTGTGTGAGTACTTGACAGCAACGTAATCTCAAACGCGCACACATAGAGGGCAGTGTGTCTCGACTGGGTATATACGAGTGTAAAGCGTGGCGCCTCTTTGCTCTTTATGTGCACATATCCTGTGGCTCTGTTCACAGCGTAATCCTGTTATGAGGACAGGCGTTGCCCGCCTTACTCCCTTGACTGTCACATTCAAAGAAGGCTAATATGCCAAACGGGGGGAAAAAAAGACAGCCTACTTCCTCTTCTCACACTGATCAGGGAGGCAGGGGGTTAACTGCATATGCTGGATCAGGCTGTTGATTACAAAATCCTCCATAAATGAGCTGATTTGGCGTGCTGCGAGATGCCTTGGAAGATGCCAAACTTTTATGGCGGGCATCAGAGAATTCCTTTGTGCCATAAAACCCGGGCCACCCTTGCAAGTCAAAATGATGAGCCAGAGAGAAAGGATGCTGGAAAGAGTGTGGATCGTACATATGTGAAGGTTTATTCAGGCTTAAACATACACAAAGCGTAGCGATGCACCGGTTGCCAGACGCTGACAGAAGAGATTTGTGTTCGCCTTGGGCGGGAAGTGGGGACGCAACATCCTCAGAGCTTCTACTCATAATTCAGAGAAGAGCTTGTTCTGTATCAGCTTTAATATCTGCTACTAAAAGAATGTTGTCCTTAAGCTAAAACTGTGTAGTGCTCCTACTGTGGCAGTTTTTAGCTCCAGACAATGACAAAGAGAGAGAGCGAGAGAGAGAGCGAAAGAGAGAGAGAGAGAGAGAGAGACAGTGGGGTTATACGGAGTGGTATAATATCTGAGCAGCTCCTGAGCTAAATGTGATGCTGACACTCAGAACAAAAAGCCTGTCTATTGAGGAATAGAAGGAAGTTTTATACCAGTAAATGCAAGCATAAATGGTGGATTTATTTCCGTCCTTTGAATTCTTTCCCTCGCGTGTTCCCGTGTATAATAAGAGAGTCGTAATAATGTGAGCGGCAAAGGAACAGAGGTATGATTTGTTACTCTAGCCGACATGGACTGTTTTACGGTGGCTCGAGCATGTCCCATTTTGCTGCTGGAACACCCTTTATGGGCTTGATAAAATTCAGATTATGACTTGTTTCTTGCTGCATAAACCTCACACTAAATGCTCTATTTGTGTTTAACTGCCTTTTAACTGATGCCTGGCAGTGATTTAAAAAAAAAAGGAATGAGCACATGAAAGAAAGGGGGAGAAAAAAAAAGTCTTAATTGTGATGTTTTTTGGCCAACTGAAGTCAGCAGCACAGGAGGAGAGAAGGAAAGGAAAGAGGGGTGAGAAGAAGGCATTTTGTTTTGGGAGCACTGGGCTTTTTGGTTGACTGGGTTCAATTTAATACTCCTCTGCAAATAGACTCGTGAGCCCAAGAGGGACAACGTTGTCACAGTAATGCTAGGTTTGTAGCTGTAAGCGGAGCGGTGCTTCAATCAGGCCGATATGATTTATTTATTTTCATTTCAAAGTGGACGTCTTTTTTCTCCTAAGGCCAGTCGGTATGTGTCTGGACGTGAGAGAGAGAGAGAGAGAGAGAGAGAGAGAGAGAGAGTTGACTATGTAGATGACTCTGGATGCTGCTTGTGCATGCATGTGTGACGATGAGTCTTCCTCCTTGTCACATCAGTATTTATGAGTGCAGCCTGTGTAGGTTAGAGGTGTTGGAGAATGGCCATGAGTGTGCAAGGTCGTTGCAAAGTTAAGCAAGGCTGTTAAGACTCTGTAAAGTCAAAAGAGATGTGCATATGAGCTCTTTAAAAGCACCCATATTACGTTCTTTATGTTCCGATTAATTTCCCATTTAACACAGAGCCCTGTGAAATTATGCAACCAGAAGTGACGGGGAATAAAGCTCACTTAAGGGGCATTTACATGCAGTACATAGGCCGTAGGTAGATGTGTGGAGATATATGTCATTGTGCTTTTTTTAAACTGCTGCAAATAGATCTCTGATTAATCAGCCACACAGACTAGAACATTTATTTCCGTCTCTTGCGCTAGATTTGGTCATAAGGTCCGGCGCTGCATTTATAACCAGCGTGCACGTTCCTGACCCGTGAGTTTAAAAAAAAAATGGTGCTCTTTTAATACCCACTTGGAAAGTTGAATTTCTCGAGAACTCGAGAGTCATTAAGGTACATAGGAGGAAGACTAATGAAAGGAACATAACACAAGGAAGAATATCCATAGGAGAAAAAAAAAAAACGCTTGTGCCAGGATGGGTGAGAGTAAATCCAGGTCAATATAAGAAGAGTCATTGATAAACAAATTCCAAAGGATGTGTGAGGATAAGAAATCCAGCCTTCTGCATTAGGACTGGTTAGAAAAGTCATTCTCAACTATGATTAGTTAGAAACATAGGGCACAAGATCTAAGCAGGACTTAAATCAGTGTATTTTTAGCCCAGTTTAACACAATGACTGTTAATTACGAAATTTTAGCGCCAGTCTAAACACATTTATGCATAATGAAGGGATTTATATGATGGGTGCTCAAGTTAAACTGGGACCTGAGATGAAATTTCTCATGAATGAAGGCATAAGACTGATTGACATATACAGAAGACTCCAAGCAATAAAACATTTGAATGGTGCAAACATTTTAAAGAAGGCCGTACTGTACGTCTCTGAATGAGCATCCTGGCCGTAGTAGTTATTGCCACATCCCCTATACAGTCCTGACCTCGGTCCAAGCCATTTCCACATATTAAAAGCCATTTAAGGAGTTCCCGGGAGGCCAGCGTTTTAGACTGAGAAAATGTTGTACTGCACCTTGATGGTCTCCGAGCACTAGTGAAACAGTGGGATTAGTGCATTATTGTAGCAGGGGATTACAGAAGTCACGTCCCAGAAGTGTGAATAATAACGATAAGAAACACAATGTGTTTTTTTAAGATAAACAAATGACTTTCTGTTCTCTTTACTTCCTGTTTGTGTATGTTGAGCTTGCTAAATACAGGAGAATATGATTCCTAATTAAAGCATTAACTCGCTTTTGTGTGAAATTTTTGCTTCAACTAATTTTCACTACGTTTTCTTTCTTTTCATTGCATCTCACACCCTCATCCACTTTCGAAATGCATGAAACTTAGTCAACATCACGTCTTGTGCATTTTTTAAAAGCTATTTCAGAACTTTCTCACACACAGAAGCTAAATGAGCCTTCATTTACTGTGAGTGGCATTTCTTCCCCGTTTGTCATAAACACATCAATACACCGACTGAACGACTGAAAAGGCAAATTGTGAAAAGCAAAACATAGATGGAAAACCAACAAAAGACATCTGTCAGATTGCAGGTATGTCTGATTGTTCTCGGAGCTGTGTCGCTTCACTGAACATCTGATAAGTGGGCTACAACTCGCCTTTACGTAGACGTTTTGGATTTTGATGTCCAGATATTTATAGATTTCTTTTTATTTTAAAAACTTTTATTCGTAGTGTAATATGTGCGGAGAACAATTAACTCTTTGTGTAAATAATAATGAAAAAAAAAAAAAAAAAAACATAAAGCAAACCTAAAGCTAGTTCCTGCCAATGAATAGCACCGGCTCTGCTTCTTCGTATTCCCAGACTCATTTGACGCCTGTCCCTCTCCATTTAACAAAGCTGCTTAAATATTAATGGAGATTTAGAGAAGGGATGGAATGTTGTTAAAAGAAGCATTAATTATTCATGCCATTCCACTTCTCAGGGGCAGCGTTGCTAATATCCATGTATGTATACAAATCAGCTTAGATATCCGAGCATGCTAAAACATGCGATTTCTTCTATTCAAGCCACGCAGTTGCTATTTTAAATGGATATTCTTGAATGCCACCATGTCGTGCAAACCTCACCATCATCACCCTAAAATTCTGCTTAGTTTCCATGTTTAAACAGAGATCCATTAATCCATGTGGATGGAACTATATCACCCTAGATTTCATTCTCACATGCATTGTCCCACTCATTCGACTTACTGTATATAAGCCTAGATATAAAATCATTTTGTAACTATTATGCGCTTCAACAGTCTTCCTTGTAAAATCTCTCTTGCTTGAACTACAGTACTGGTGCAAAAGTTTTGAGCCATGCCTCATTTCTTTATATTTTGCTTCCAAAGAGCCAGTCCTTTATCATATATTAAATGTAGGCTTGAGGAATAGTTCCAGGCACGTTTTTGGTTTTCATTTTCAGTTCAGTACCTGGAACAACTTTTAGAGGAATTATTTTTTTAAGCCACACAGTGACCTATGAATCATTCAGGCACAAAAAAAACATCTAATGTAAGGCATGTACCAGTGAGAAACAGGTGCAGATGATGAGAGATGATCAGGCCAGTGATTAGTATACTGGTGATGCTGAATTCTGAGTGGTCGGGAAAGGAACAGACGAGAGGGGAAATGAGGTTGCTGCTGAGGCTGTTTAATAAACAATGATTTTTAGGTGCTTTGGAGCATGTCACAGCATTTGTTAAATCTACATAATTCAATTTAATGTAATTTATTATGAAGATATGAGGGGCGGCTAAAGACGTTTGCACAGTGCTGTGTTTTACATTAAACATTTACATTAATGGCATTTGGCAGACGCCATTTTCCAGAGTGACTTACAGTACAGTACATTTGATCTTATGATAAATCTGAGCAGTTGAGGGATAAGGGCCTTTCACAAGGGCCCAACAGTGGTCGCTTGGTGGTGGTGTAGTCTGAACCTGGGACTTTCCAGTCAGCAGCCCAATGCCTCAACCACTGAGTTATCCCTGACCCAAAATAAACTACTGTAGAGTTGTGAACTTACGTCATATAGTAGATTAACAGACAAGGTTTCTTGCTTCTTGTTTCTTCTGTTAAATCATTTGATAAAGATAAATAGTGTTTTAGGAATAGTACCATCTGTGCTGAAGTCTGTAATGAAATCTGAGAGTTCATCACTGTACTGTTAAATGTCTTGAACAAAGAAATGTTGTTCTCTCTCTCTCTCTCTCTCTCTCTCTCTCTCTCTCTCTCATTGCAGTCTATCAATCTCTCTCAGACCTTCCATCATGCCCTAGCTTCTGATTGTTACCTTTCATCTTTAGCCGTAGCATTTACTCATCTATTTCTGTCTCCTTTGGTGCTCAAGGTACACTTCCAC
>JAQMYL010000015.1:18512083-18527607 GCA_030014365.1 Clarias pachynema | reverse complement strand
CGATTTAAATTGGAAGTTGTGTGCACTTTTTTTGGGTGCAACGATCACAAAGTATTAATACAAGTAAGTAAAAGTGTGATGAAAAAAACACACAATCCTGCATGCTGTGCATGGCTTCGGGCTTTAAGCATGCAACACTTTTACCGGCTTACGCAAGCGACTAGGCAAGTGGGCTGATACGTCATTATACTGCAATTACCTTTTTATTATTGATTAACCATTATCTACAGACCCCCTCGCTCAAGCTCTTAACAACACCGGCTGCATGCATAATTACTGGAAAAATGAGATAATTTGGCAAAATGTTATTCATCTACCAGGACTGTAAATGAGAACCTGCAGAATGTGCAGACTGTGAGAGTGTTGGAGTGTGTTTGAGTGTGTGGGTGGGTGGGTGTGGGTGTTTGTGTACCTCTGAGGCATTGACTCGTCCCTCCTGGAAAGAGCAGCTAGATGGATCATGTGTGCACAGGTTTCGGTATTTGCACCAGTGGCACCGGAATGAACTGGTTACACAAGACAGACACCTAAAGACACACATGAAGAGAAAAGTTAGACACGCCACCTTGTTTTTATTGCCTGTGCTGTACTTTTAGAAAGATAGAGAGCCCAAGTGCTGCTTTCATGTATGTGGCGGTTAGTCCATTCGAGTCTGTTACTTGAACCCTGGTGCTTTTTCCCATGCGGCATGGTTCGTTTACGCAGGTGAGAACATGGGTCCCAGTTCAGCCTGGTTGGAAGTGAACTCAAACTCATGCAGCGAGAAAGTCATTTGACTCAGAATTGACCAAACAGCAGGAAGTGAACCAAACATGACATGTATTTTGGGGTTGCGGCATTTTTTTATTGAAAGAAGCTGAAAATCGTGAATGAAAGGACAGAGATATAGAGCTTTAGAAATGTCATGTTTTGTGAATATTGGGATTGGCAAATAAACTATAAATGTCATAAACAAAATGACTAATTACTAGGTGCATTCAAGTCAAACCGGGACTTTTGATTGTGCACAATAACAGAATATGGTTATGAGAGAAAAACTTCCCCTATTTCTCTATATGATCCCCTGCTACACTGATGCACTTATGCATTTGAGTTTTCTAGAAAGTTTTTTTCAGAACACTAGAACCAATCAGACAGTCTGCTTCACATCTGAAATTCCCAGGAACTCCAATAAAAAATGTGGAAATGGCCTGGAGCGAGCGCAGGACTGTACTGGGGATTTGGTAATAATTTCCAGTTCCTGTAATGTAGTGTTCTTGAATGATTGTGTGTACAGTTCCCACAAACAGATGTATCTCTTCTCACAGTATCCGCCACGGGGTCAAGGCAAAGGCGTTCTACTTGATGAATGTTCACAGGAACGGTCACCTCGAGTCGTCTGTGAATCGTCATTCACAAACATATGAGTTTTCTTTTTTTTTTTAACTCTCATCACCGTATTGTGCTTGAAGTCTACCGTAAACATCAATTCGTTTTAGCCCTTCATTCGTGAGAAATGTCATCACAAGTCCCGGTTTGACTTGAACACCTCTTATATTTATATAATTATTTACTCAGTGTTCTCCCGGTGATTTTTAGTGATTTCTGCATGGCAAAAGTTCAAGGATTTTTTTTTCCTTCCAACTCATTTCTAACCCAAAAATGTAATTAATTAAATTCAGTTTTCAATTATATGCAGTGAGAAACCAACCCAAACCCAAAGTACTAAAAGTTTCCTGAAAGCAGCAGACTGCTAGGCTTTCTGTAGCCCCACAGGAAAGCATTCAAATATTCATATCCCACTCACCTTCTGTCGTGTCCTAGATGAGATTTTGCTCATTCTGAGTAATTAAATCTTTGTCCCAAGTAATAAACTTCTCTGACTATTCATTTGGCATACATTAGTGAGTAATTGATGTGTTAGTGCGTTGCACATTGTTCATAACTAACACCGTGCACGTCATCCCATGCGTTATTTGAATAATCTTTCGGTTCAGCATAAAGTGAATTCTCTGCTGCACTGCCCTTAACCTTAAAGAGATCCTACGCATCTCTGTAAAAGCACTGAATTACAAGGATGAATAAGCATCGATCTGTAATATGCATTAGTGCACTAATGCTAAGAGAGGAGAGTTTGGAAGGACAACCTGTTTCGAAATGATTTGAGCTCTTGAGGGTCAAGTCTATCAAAATGTAGCATAGCGATTTTTTTTTTTTAAGTGAGAGAGAGTCTCCTTTAGCTCACACAACAAAAGACTGTTGCATTCACATTCACACTGCATTATATCTGGGCAGAAAGTTGCATGAAAAACAAGACTGAGGAAGTAGGGAATTATATAAATTATCAAAGAAACTAAATCATAATCATTATAAATATAGAGTACTTTTTAACCACTTATCTTTAGCCTTCCTTAATCTTTACTAGACTTAATATGGTGACACTTTAGGTGGTACCGCAGTGAAGATACACTTGATTCAGGTCAAATTATTGACTTGCATCAAGCAAAGAAACATTACAGTTACAGTGAATTGGGTTAAGAACCATCTATCATTATGAAATCCTGGAAGCTTTGCGCTAAACCGCCAACTTCATGGAAGAAATATGGAGGGAAAAAAACTCATAAATGGAGAGCTCATAAATGCTTGCTGAAATTGCATTGTAAGAAAAATCAGCAGTACAAATCACAGCCATGTTAAATAGTGAAAGAAAACACATTTTCACGTGGATAATACAACAATGCACAAAGCGAAAAAATCTGTTTGGTAGGGAGCAAGAAGAATTAAACTTTGGAGCCATGGAAAAAGGTCACACGGGTTGAGATGTGAGGTCAGGTTGAGATGAGAAGATGAGATCAGGTTGATGGAAAAATTCCCACATAATTCCCACAAATCCCCAATAAATAATTCCCACTGTACCCGCCTCTGGATGCAGTATTATGATCTGAGGTTGCTTCAGTTGGTCAGTTCTAGGCTCAGCAACGTTATGATGCAATAAAATGAAGTCAGCTGATGACCTGAATAAACTAAATTTAATATTTTCCCCCCTGATAGACCAGGCATATTCCAGGACTCAAATTCTGAAAGAGTGGTTCTGGGAGTATAAGGAGCATCATTTTCATATATAAATTGCTGAAGGCAAAAAATTTTTAAATCATTTTTATTAATATTGTGCTATTTTTATTTTTATGTTTTCTTGGCCAGACAACGTGTGCTTCATCTAATTAATTCATAATCCCTGACCCCCGATCAAGAAAAATAAAGAGAAAAAGCACTCGACATGGAATTTCTACTTGAGATGGCCTCCTCAACTCTGACTTCGTCTGATCTCAGCAAGAGACATCCGACCAGCATAGCTGTGCACAGCATGAGCAGCAAACAAAGCTGCCCTTCTTACCTTCAAATGTGTTACACTGTACAGTATATATACAAGCATTTGCTTTACATCATTTAACATACAATATATACATATTAGCTGGCTAAATCTTTAATGCTGACTATATTCAGTTCACTATTCCACAAAAAGATAATATACAGCACTTCCAGAATTGCAGTAAGCTTGTTGTTTAAAAATGCCCGGGTTGTTTATTCGTTTATGAGACTCTTCAGATCACTAGTTTGCATGCTTTCCCTTGAAGCAGCAGTTAAATGACACTTTTTAGAATTGCCCATAAACATGTTCAGGGTTTTAAAATGGGTTTCATTTGCAATTAGTTGATCAATACATTTATTTAAACTCAATGACGTTCTAGAAGGCATCACGCTGGCTTAGTGGTTAGTACTCTCGCCTCTTCTCAGTGTATGCGGAGTGGCATATTCTCCCTGTGCTCAGCGGGTCCAGAAGACATGAACTGTTAAAATTGCTAACTGTCTTTTATCGAACCCTTAAAGTAAAACATGCCATAAAGTAGCTTTGGATAACATAGTCAAAAATGTGTGATTAGGGGTGACAACACAGTGGTTGAAGAAGAAAAAAAGTCCTTGCATGGCCTACATAGTAAGAGCCCAGACTTAAACCCCATAGAAAATCTGTAGAATGACTTGAAGATTGCAGGCACAAACGGTCACCATCAAATTTAACTCAACTTCTGCATAAAAGAGTGGTGAAATATTACAAAATCTAGATGTGCAAAACTTTGTGTGCCATTGGGAAAGTGATCAGCTGATTGAGTCATTTTGAGGAGAGGGTGATCCTTTTCCAAATCAGTGATTTTGTTTTTTTTATGTCATGTTGGGTGTTATAACATACAACTGGATAAAACAAAAACTGTGTGTCTTCATTTCAGGCTACAAAGAAACAAAATTTGATTATTTTAAAGGAGGATTTTTCTGTTCTATACCCGCTTTATGTCATGCAAGATCTTCAAATAGATAGTAAAACAAACATGCATGTCTACTGATGACTTAAACATCCTCCAGGAGCGGATAGAATCAGCACATTTATCATGGAGGAAGTGGAACTATTTTTCCTCTCATGAAACATAGGCTGTCCAAAACACACAAAGGATGGATCTAATCTACTGTAATTTGTACAGCACTTTCTCCTTAGAGTGTCCAATATAAGACACATTTTAGCGAGACTGAAAAGCGTCTGCCATTAGGAGGTGTCTTTAAAGGAGTGATATTAGAACTTTATCATTTGTAAGCAAAATATGACGTGTGAGTATTAGTTTCTGTTAATAATCAATGATGATTGGATACATGATCTTGAGGAAGGCTCCAGCATCTAGGATGCCTCTGATAAACTATTTAAACGATTTATATCTGGGGGGGAACAAAGGAAGAACAAAGGATTGGTGGGGAGTCCAAGCGTGCCAAGCATTTAGCCAGTGTCAAAGAGTGATGAGATGAGTCGTCATTCCGTGCCACCCAGGAAGAACCATTCTGCTTCACTGTACCCATAATCCCCCTTAGACATGGGCACAGAGAGGCAGCTGGTGAGACACACCAGGAGGGCAAAAGGATGTGTGCATGTGTGTATTTGTATGTGTGTTTGAGGGATTACTCAGGGGATTGAAAAGAGGGAGTTTGTTTGATTAGTTCCAGATCTACTGGGATGTTTGCCGGACATGGTTCCAGGAGAACGAACGGCTTAACAGAGGATGCTGATAATCGGGGCCAAGGAGGTGTAAAAAAAAAAAAAGTGGACACATGGACGCTGAAATACAAAAGCTTTAAAAACTCAGCCAGTCCTCTCCTACTGTGGTCAGCGCCTCCTACGTCATTCCAGGAATCTTCCAGCCAATCGAGCCCTTTCATCTCGGGTGCGGAAGAGCATCTGCTGTCCACAGACTGCACCAGACGCCACGGACACGTGAGCGAGATGCAAACAACCCACTTAGAGCTGAGAAATTATGCTCTTGCACTTGAGGAACGACAAACTATCTGATGGCGTTTTCTTTAATGGATGCTTTTATTTAAAGTGAGGGCTGAAACCAAACAAGTGACTTTCCTACACTCCCACTAGAAGGGTCTCTCAGCACTTCTCCGAGTTACTTTCAGTAACAATGTTAACTTAGTACAATGGCAATCTTATTCAGTATGCACAAAATGCCCTTTGGGCCAGAAATGCTTACTAATGTCTGTTTTACGCAACACTTCCAAAATAACTGTCGCGTAGGCCAGAGTCAAGGTTATAGAGCTGCAGTGAGTCAATTCTGTCACCATGAAACACCAGCTAGGCAGAGAATAACTCTTTTGTACACTTCAAAATATAACACACAGAGTAGACGCAAATACATAACAATGTAGAAAGGTCAGAACTGACTGATTTAGTAGTATCTACTGTATCATTCGAAGCATCTAAGCATCATTCTACGGCATTCATCATGTCGTAGATAGCATCTACAGTATGACATCATTCTGTTTATCAGGGATCCACTCAATATCTAAAAGTTTGTTTTTTCTAAAGTGGTTGAGGTTCAAATCTTTTAATATTTCCTCTAATCACTGCGTATGGAGTTTGCATGTTTTCCCCATGCTCGATGGGGTTCCTAAAGGTACTCCAGTTTGACTTGTATTTCCAAATTGCCTATACTGTATGTGTGTGTGTGTGAGTGTGTGCTCGAGTTCGCAGGGATGAGTTTCTGGTAAAGATTATCTCATCAACATTTGTCCTTTATTTGGGCGAACATAAACAGTCATGGACAGTCATTTGAGCTATATTGTAGAAGGTTTTGAGTTCCAATCCCAGCACTGCCAAGCTTAACCTTCATCCAGTCTCAACTGGAAGGTGCTTTAAACAAAGGCTTCAGCCAAAAGAGCACAAAATCTGCTGCTGGTACATTTATTGTATGGTGATTAGATGGGACAGAAAATGATACTTACAGCTGGTGTACACTGCAGTTGTAGAATTTAACCTCAGTGCTGATTAGCATTTGACCTGTCTCCTTCGAGTTGAGCCTGAGCTCCACGCCCGACCAGTCTGAGACACGGAGACAGACAGACAGACAGAAAACAAAAGTCAATCCTCACGGCACTTAAGTCACATATTTGTCCAAAAGCCTCAGTGTTGAATTAGCTCCTGCCGGTATGAATCGAAATGAACATCGCTATACATGTTAGTAACATCATTTGTAACTTGGTCTCTGAGGCATATGGCTACAAACCACTTCACACTGTTTCACCCTGCCCTGTACCTACAGAGCACATGTGAGGGTTGATACAGTGGTTCAGAGCGCCTGTGTTGATAGGAGATGGTGTCCGTGGGCCGCAGCGCCGAGTGAAGAGCCAGCAAAGCTGCTGCCATCGGCACGGAACGCAGCCAGCTCCGTCTCATTTGGCAAGGCATTGAAAATGTTAAAAACGTTCAATAAGCAGCCAGCTCCTCACACTCGGATGAGCGATTGGGCACAAATTCGGCTGGCATACCGTGTGTAGGAGTCAGCTGTGACCCCAAGCTATCCTTCACACCTGCTCTCTCTGCTTTCTTCTGCTTTTTTTTTTTTTTTTTCCTTTTCTTTTTATAACACATGCAGGGGTCCTGGATTATTTTTATTACATTTCAGGAGTGTCGTTCTCACCATTTCCCATGAGTCGACATTTCGGTTTGGAAAATAGATCAGAACGGGAAATATCGCTCGCTTTCCGCTACAGCCTCGATGCGGCTAGCTTCCAAGCTTTTAATTCTGCGCATGATCGATGTTCCTGGCCGATGGTTCATAATCTATACAGCCTAATGCGTCTGTAGGAGACAGAGGGAAATATGAGGTTTAGATGACATTTACCTGAGGGCTCACACTGATTGGGCCGTGCTCCCAGTGGGAAGTACAGGATTGTGGGTAAACAGAGCTGTCATTTACCCTGAGCACTTGTGGGATTACTTACACGGCGGCTGCCTCATACAGGTGTCCGTCATGACCGTCTACCTTTGATCAGGAGGAAGGGAGCGTGACTAATTAGTGCCAGCACATGCTCATCCGAGAGCTTTCTTTTCTTTACTCGAGTTCTAGCATTAGACTCCATCACAGCCATCTGACCTTTTTGTCACCAAACCAGCTGGATTTTTTCCCTTCATCTACTGAAACCTTTCAATTTATCTCGCCTTATGTTGATGTCCATCTTCCTAGGTTTCCAATCGCAACTCCCATTCTCTCTCGAGCTTATTGTGCAGAGGAAAAATGGTAACAGATATCACCGGTAATAGGTGTAAGTGTGGCTACGAGCATGGCTCCTGGCCCGAGGCTGACCTGAGGTCAGTGTAAGCTCATTAGAGCTGCAGTGTGTATGGAATCGATGGGCGTGAGAGCGCGGAGCACTGCTGAATGAAGCTCTCATTAGAAGGCAGCGGAGCACGCGTCTGAGAGGCTCTATTAATAGAACATCTATAAGAGAGCTTAGCCAAAGCCACGCCCCCCTGGGAGAACAGGGAGGAGAGGAAATGGGAAAAAGAGGAAAGTAAAGGATGGAGTTTTATATAAGAAGCTGATTTGAGGGATTAAGAACGGGAATTCATTTGTGCATGTGAGTACACTGAGAATAGAGATGATCAGAGAAGAACAAAACAGAATATAAAGCGACTAGACCTTTAGAGCAATACCTTGATCAGTAGGAATTACTGGGACATCTTTAGCAGCTGGAGAGATGCACAGGATCTGATTACCAGTCACCGTCGCCTCTACTTCAGTCAGGTTCCCAAAGGCGCAGGTGATTCCAGCCGAGAGATCGGGAACATCAGTCACCTTCACCAGCAGCTGAACACAGAGGCGGCAGAGCAAAAACGTCTGAGCGTAGCTGCTATTAGCACTGCGGTATTTTCAATCAAGCTTCATCAGGTACACAGCAGATGGCCTGAGCATAAGGCGATGGCACAAACTGTCAGCCAACTCTTAGTCTCAGATGCAGGTGAGCAGGCATTATAAAAGGTGCCAGAAAGGCTGTGTTTCCTTTTTCCTTTTTCAAATCGGATGAAAATGGACATCTGACAAATTCAATCAGCTTCTTGAACTTCTCTCTCACTTCTCTGTCTCTCTCTCACACACACACACACACACACACACACAAAACACATTCACACACAGCGCTTTGAAGTCATTCACTCGGGAACAGTCACAGATGCAGGAGCACTCTATAAATAAACATTCCCAGTTTCCTGGACTAGGTGTGTGTGCGTGCGTGCGTGTGTGTGTTTGTGTGGGGGCTCGGGCAGTAATGACTGGGTTGACATTTGTAAAGATCGCCCTATCCGCTTTCCATTTTACCTCCCTGTTTGAAGTTTTCCATTGTTCCACTTGTCTCGAGCCTCACGCCGAGGACCCAGGTCAGGATTTCGGAACTCTAATGTCTTACCAACAAGGCCTGATTAACCGTCCTACCTGTCGCGCAGGCTTCCTGTGTCCTTTTCATCTGGACATCCTGCGCGGCAGAATGTCCGCAAAGCAGCTAATTACCCCAAAACCTCAGGCGCGGTCAACATCACGTCTGCTAAACTAGTGTTCCAGCAACAAGAGCCAGAGAGCGGCTAATTACTGATTTAGTAACGTGTGTGTATGTGTGTGTGTGTGTGTATGTGTGTGTATGTGTGTGTGCGTGCTAGAGTTTTCACACAATGGGAATAGAAGTAATTATTATAGCGGGCACTGTCTTTGTGCTTGAAATGCCACCATGTCTCATTTATTTATTTATTTATTTATTTGCTTGCTTACTTATTTATTTTTGGTTTGGATAATAAAAGTGTTAACAAGAACATGAATCACATGCTTCAGTCTGGGCTATAATATTAACACGGATGATAGAGTAGCCTAGACCATGATCCTCAACTCTAATACTGGAGGAAAACTGCCCTGCACTTTGAAAAACATCTGAACTAATAATTAACTAATTAACAGTCTTCTTAATTGAAGTGGGTGCGGTAGGGCAGAGAAAACACTAAAATATACAAAGCAGTGGTCCTCCTGGAACGAGGTTGAGAACCCCTGCCCTAGACTATGTGGTCTGTCGCTACAGATGCATGCTTGTCTTCCCGCCACAAGTTTTCCCTGGTTTCCGTGGTCTTCACACGCTCTACATGATGTCGTTCTCTAGCTTCCCTGCGGTAGGTGTTGCTTTAAGTGCACACATATACCCAGAGCCGGCTAATCACCAGCCAGCACTTTTTTTTTAATAAAGGTAATTTGATTGTTTTTGCTGCTGTTTTGTATTCCTGTGCCCCCCAGAGCTGATGCGCGTTGTTGTCATGGTGATGGTTTCCTGCAACCGGAGCACCAGTGACCCTGTTATCGTATTATGAAGTGAAGTAGAGCCAAACAGCTCATTTACAGGCATACATATCGCTAGCACGCACTGCTCAGGTACACGCTGCACTTTTCTTTTTAATTCAAATGTAATATTTAAAGCCCAAGAAATTTAACAACCACCTACTTGTTTGTGTTTAAAAGAGACAAAGGAAGAACAGAGCGACATAAAAAAAAAAGAGAATGATTTCATTTTGAAAAGCTTTGGGGGATAAAAGGTATGAAAAAGACAGAAAGCAATGGCGTTGACTTCTTCCTCTCCGTGGCTGAATACACACCAGCTCGTCTCAAACAAGCCCCCCACATCAGCCTACACACATGCACTTTTTGGCATCTCACCCACTCATGCACCTTTCACCTACACGCTGCTCGCTCGCTCGGCTCACTCGCTCGCTCGCTCGGTCTCCCATCCACCCACACCACGCATTACCACTCAACCAAAAAAAGCAAGCGAGAAAACAGCCCATAAACACGTCTCCATACGGACCGAATTTGAATTCTTGTTTACTGTCACTAGAGAGAGCGCAACACACTCCGCATCTGTTTTTCCTGCATTTTATAAAGATTGTCAGTGCAGAAGAAAGATTCTCTCAGACTTGATGCGGCTAAAATCGTTATCGCACTTAGGATCATTCAGAGCTGGGAATATGTACAGTGTGTGTGTGTGTGTGTGTGTGTGTGTGAAGGATGAGAATCTCTCACCGGTACGCTGGGTTCAGAAACTGCAATGCTGTCAGGATACACGGTGGCCTTTATGCACTGGTTGAGCGTGGCCGCGAAACGGTAGGGCTCATTGGCTCGTTCGCACCGATCCCTCTGAGAACACCTGCGGAGAAAAGAAGTGTCAGTCATGTTTGTTTGCCGTTTTTACATCAATAATCATACAAATCACCTTCACTGTGTCTATTTTCTACAAACTGCTTGCAAGTAGAAATAACTGGCCAATCTCAGCATGGGATTCAGCATTGCCACTAGAGCTGTGAATCATAGGAAGACTGTTGGTTCAATTCAATTTGGAGTTTGGGTTTTACCATTTTTCAATTCGATAGCACTAACGTTTTACCTTCTAAATCGTCTCAAAACTACTAGAAATATCTAAAAGGCATTAGAATGATGTGTAGGTGGTGCCTCATATAAAGTAATATCCTGTTTTCTTGCCAATATTATTATTATTGTTATATGAAGTGATACTCTCACAAAATGCAAGTATTTGCACAAGATGCAAGCTTGAGTTTTTCTGCAAAAGCTTTGGTAAAGAAAAACAAATGTGACTTGATTCTGAATAGAAACTGATCCAAGGATTCAATTAATTTAATTGTCTAATAAAAAATTGATTCAATTCCATAAATCAACAAAAGTAAAGTGCGCAATTTAGTGATGAGTATTAAATTTAGTGCTGAATTGAGGAATCAGTGTTGAATTAATTGATGAGTGCTGAAATGAGTGATGGTGTTGAATGAAATAATGAGTGCTGAATTTTGTAATGGAGCGCTGAATTTAGTGACGAAGCATTGAAGTAATTATGGGCTGCTGAATTAAATAATGAATGCTGAAAGTAGTAATGAAGCACTGAATTTACTGGATTTAGATTCAGAGTGCTGAATTTAGTGATAGTGTAGTGAAAGAGCACATTATTTAGTGAACAAGTGCTATATTCAGTCATTTATCATTAGTAATAGAGTGATTAATTTAGTGTCAGAGGTCTGAGTTTAGTGACGTGAGTGCTGAAGTCTTTGATGGAGTCCTGGCCTTGTTTTAGGTTCACACCACTGCACAGTCTGAACTGGTTTCAGTGGTAGGCTGTCAGTCAACAAGTGAGTAAAAAATGCTTCCCATCATTCATAGTTCTGATAAAAAAATGAGAAATTTCCACAATACAATGACAGCCACAGCAACGTGAGTGAAAATGTGCGCGTCTTTACTGTATATGCGAGAGTTCACTTTTGTGTTGCGTTACGGTTCTCGCGTTCATCGCCGTGTGAACTCCAGAGCAGAGCTGAGAGCAAACCGCTGTCCTTGGTACTGAACTATCTGCACATCCAGCAGTTTTCAGGCATCTGTTGCCCTCAAATCCCCCCCCCCCCATCCCCCCATCCCCCCATCACCCAAATCATCGAGATAGACCGCTCTGCAGACGAAGCACATTCCTCATAAGGAGCAAAAAAAGAAAAACTAGTGGGTTGTGTCAGTGAACATTTTAGAATTTGATTTGTTTCGAAAATTCCAAGAGATTAGAAACTGGCAACCTTCACTCAGATGATGCTCAGGACAACGAACAGATCGGCTGAAAGCGTTCTGTAGAAGAACAACACATTAAGGTAACGTGAGTGACTGGTGTTAGGGAGGACAGATATATGCGTTTGTCTGCGTGTGTGTGTGTGTGTGTGTGTGTGTGTGTCTGGACCGCTTCCAGAGAGTAAGTCATGCTTATTTTAGATTCATGTAAATGAGTACTGTATGCCTGTGCTTCATCAAGTCTTTCTTTGTTTTTTTTCATAATTACGTGCTCTTTCTCTCTCTCTCTCTCCGTCTCGCTCAGGCCTTACTGACAGGGAGCATGTCGACTTGCAAATTGCCGCATCTCTTTTACATTCCTAATGCTCGAGGGAAAATGACACTTAATGCGCCTTCAGATGTCTGGAATGGCTTCTGAATTCTTTACTGTCTGAAAATGTGTATATATGTGTGTGTGTGTGTGTGTGTGTGTGTGTGTGTGTGTGTGTGTGTGTGTGTGTGAGATCCTTCTTTTCTTGCTCTCATTAACTGAAGTGTGTGCCCACCCCACCTGTCTGCCTGAGTCGGTCTGTCTGTCCCTGGCTTTGTCTGTTTTATGACAGCTCATGGCCATCTCTAGGGCTGTGCGGAATGCTTACAGGGTCGGCATCATTAACACACTCTACGCACATGCTTCTGGTGTGTGTGTGTGTGTGTGTGTGTGTGTGTGTGTTTGTGTTTACACAAATCCAGGAAATAAGGACCAACTGCAAATATGCAGAATTCCTGAGTGTGAATGGATGAAAGGTGAATAGGAAAAAAAAAAGAAAGCGGAGACCACAGTGGAAGGAGCGAGTGGAGGAGAAAAAAGCTGCAATGAGAGAGAAGAAAAGAGAGAACAAGGAGTGGGAGATAAGAATAGATGAGAGGAGGGAAGATGAGAAAAATAACAACTTGATAGAAGTAGGTGAGAGAAGAGGAGACGAAATAGGAGGAGAGTAAATGACAGAGAAGATGATGATGGAGGACTGGAGAAGAGTGTGAGAGGAGAAGGAAGAAGAGCAAAGATGCGAGGGACGCCGAAGAACAGAGAGGGACGAGGGACAGAGAAGGGACGAAAGGAGGAATATAAAAGGGAAGGGGAGTGTGTGTGTGTGTGTGTGGGGGGGGGGGGTGTAAAGTAAAGAAATGTAAAGAGAGGAGAAAGTATACAAAGTGAAGGGAAGAAAAGAAATGTAAAGTAAGGAGAAGAAAAGAGAAAGGGAATAAAGAGGAAAAGTAAAAAAATGTGTATATTTATAAGAAAGGAGAAGATTTAAAGTAAAGTGAAGTGAAACGAAAATGGAGGAGATGAAAAGTGAAGAGATATAAAATAAAGAGGAGTGTTTTAAAGTGTAGAGAAGACTCTACACTTCTCCTAAAAACTTTTACTTTCCCAAAACATCCATCACAACCACACAGCAGCGCACACACACACACACTCTCTCTCGTCTCAGCTTCGTCTCCTCCATCCCGCCATCGCAGCCATAAATACCCCATCATTCATTTCAGGCGTGTCTAGGAGCGAGCGCAGGCCGCTCTGCCTTCTCCCACACACTGGAATCGATGCGTATCTGCGAGAGCATTCGGTGTTCTGTAGTCTCTGGGTTGCGCTCCATGATAACATACTGTATGACTGCCATTCAGTAAGCATACTGTAGAGCACATAGCGTCATGTCACGACCTCAGCGTGCTGGTCATTCCTCTCGTTCTGGACAGTCCTGCTCTGGCCTGGTGTGATTTAGTCCAGGCTGATTGTTTGTGTATTGATTAGTAGTTTAATTCGGGGGTTAATTGCTTTTTCTTTGTTTTCGACAGGGAAGTTATGTTCTACTCTATAATTTTATAATGTAGCCATAACATGCGGAGGAAGACCAGGACAAATCAAGTTTTAGGGCCTGAGTTGCTGATGAGAGGGTCAGGGGTTTGAGGCCCACCACTGCCATGTCGCCACCGTTAGACCGTAAACAGTGAGGGTCCCGAACCTAAAAACCTTCCCTGATGCTGACCATCAAATAATCCGATGTGACAATAAAAGGGACAACATATTTCATCTTCAAGTAGGACAATTTTAGGGAAAAAAACACAACAACAAGATACTCTGGTTGCAAAAGTATGTACACCCTTGAACTAAAACTTTGCTAAAACACCTTTTCTTGGTAATACACAAGTAATATATTAAACAACTAATAGACAAGTTGTAATACACCATGTAATCTTCCTCTAAAAGGCTCCACATGATTTGTAACTTTTTTCTAGTGTTTGTTGCAAAAAGATCCAGATCCATCAAACTGTGAGATTCCACCGCAGTTTACACACAGCGATTTCCATCAGGGCTCTGCCTGCATCATTCCAAATCTTCATCTTGATCTCCTTACTGTCCTGTACTGGAACACAAGAACTACCGAATGCAAGGAAAGCCGAATGTTTTCCTTCTTCAGTACCTCATGGTTCCTCAGCATTGAGAAATATATATAAAATATATTTTATACAATCTTCCTGATTGTATACATAAAATGTCCAATCATTCTTGATAATTATCCCATGTCTACGTAGGGCAGTGGTGCTCCTGGACCTTCCTGCACAGAAGGACTCAAAGCTATTGCATGACAGTAGATAACAAAAGGAACTCTGACCACACTGGAGCTCAGCAAATCCGATCTCTAGGATTAGTGTTCTTTGTTGGTGAGATTAATCCTGCCAAATCCTAAAGCAAAGTTTTCCACCTCCTCATCCGATCTCTCTCTCTCTCTCTCTCTCTCTCTCTCTCTCTCCGTGGTAGTCACTCTGATTGTGGTACAGTCTGAGCAGTGTTGCCTGCTGGTGGGAACATGTTAACTATGACCAACGCAAATGCTATTCAAACAAGAACAATCAAGATGTGGAACAATAATTCAGCACTTATTTATACATTTACACATGTGTGTTTCTTTATGTTAGAGGAAAGCAATACAACGATAAAAAAAGCACACACACCGATGAACAAAAGAGCAACTACAGGAAATGTACTAATTGTGTTAATAAGCAAGCAGTGTGTGAACCAAGCTGAAACTGAGGATTTGCATTAAAATAGAAAGGAGCGAGTGTGACAACGTTACCAGAAGAACTCATATTCTCCAGCAAGCTCAGTAAAACCTAACAGCTGTTTTACTTATAGTACTGTGGAAAAGCCTTGGGCATACACAAAAATATGGCAAAAGCAAAAGATGCTTTTGAATACATTTCAGCATAAAAGAAACTTCTATAAAGAGCAATAAAGAGCAATAAAATAAACAGTCAATATTTGGAGTGAAAACTCATTGCTTAAAATCTGGAGTTTTTGCAGTTTTATAGGAAAACAGCTGTTAGGTTTTACTGAGCATGCTGGAGAATATGCTATGATATTGGAGTTCTGTTGGAGTTCTTCTGGTAACTTTGTCAATCCCAGGAGCGTACATTAGGTTTTTTTGTTTCAATCTGAAAACTGGTCTGTCTTGTACTATAACTCTTTCTTTACAGCCATGCATATATTCTCCTGTAATGTTATTTATTTATTAATTTTTAAGTTATATATGGAAATACTGA
>JAQMYL010000015.1:18499308-18511597 GCA_030014365.1 Clarias pachynema | reverse complement strand
TTTATTTATTAATTTTTAAGTTATATATGGAAATACTGAATGATTTTGTACATAATTATGCAGACATGATAAACATACTGTATATAACAAAATTGGTACAGCATTTAATATGGTGCCTAAGACTTTTCCATAGTACTTTACATATTCCCCCCTCTTCATTTTCTGCATCGTCTCCCCGCTCATTTTTCAACCATGGATCCATGTCCATACCACTTGGTTGTGTGGACTTGAACTTCTGCGCCGCATTTGGGGGTTGGCGTAATGGACAGTTTGAAAATCCGATTTGAGACGGTAGAGCATCCAGACTGAGACACATCTTTGAGAATCCAACTTGAATCATGGTTCAGATCAGATTTGCAAAGATCAGATTCACTTTATTTGTTGTTTTTTTTTTACTGGTCAGCCTACATTAAAGAAATCTGATGCCAAACTGGATATGCCAAAAATCAGCTCTCAGCTGGCAGTCTGAGCAAAGGGATAAGAGTGCTGGCTGGAAAGAAAAAAAAAAGTTTGAATATGAAAGCTGACACCCGTTAGTACAATGACCTTGGGGTGAACAGTGATGTAAATTCAGAATGGAGGAACCTACATGAACTAGAAAAGACTGTGTTGTGTTAGAAATGTAAATTTTACTTGTTGGATATTTTCTTGAATATTTTTGTTAACTGAAATGTAAGAGAAAAGAAAAATCCGACAGCCAGTTGATTCATTTCTTTTGGACATAGGTAAAAAAATGGAAGCACACCCGAGTGACTGAGAGGAGTCAAATGAAGCACTGGTGAGTTAATCTCTACAAAAGAACAAGGGATTATACATTGTCTCTAATGATGAGGTTATCTTGGTTATCTAGGTTCTAGAGTTAATAGAAAGATTGAAAGAATTATTTTTACATGTAAATGATTCTTATACAGTTAGAGCTATCACTCTATCTGGTTATTCCAATATTTAAAAATCTAGTTTATTACATGCAAAATGTTAGAGTCTGCATCAGTGGGTTTAAACCAACTTTAAAATCCCATTCTCTCTCATTCCCTCTCTCTTGCTCTCAGTTTTTATTCCCTTCATCCTTCTTTCTTTTCTCTCCATCCTCCAGCCACCCTCCTGCAGCCTGTGAATGGCCTGAATGAGGACAACAAGCGGGAAAATCTTTAGAGTCTGAGCTTCGGGAACGAGTGTGTGCATAATGAGGACCACGCTTGAAGCTTGCTCTTATCCACACCCATGAGACTCGAGTGCGCTTGAGACAAAAGCGTGTTTGCAACTGCAATCTAAACGCTGGATGCTTTTGTGTGGCCCTGGCGTGCCAAAATCAGACTCGTTTCTCTGGCCGTCACCCTCTACTCCGCTCGCTCTTTCTTCTTCTCCTTCTCCTTTCAATCGTCAGGCAGCAGCTGCTGGTAATTACAGGGGCCGTCAGCGGATCGCGCCATTCTGTGACGACGTTCGGGGGACGGAGAGTGGTGGCGGCGGTGGTGGCGGTGGTCGTAAGGGAGGGGTATGACGCAAAGAAGCTCTAGTTTTGACGACTTGCTTCAATGTGCTGTTCGTCGCTCGTGCTGCATCATGCTAATGTGCTGCCATGTAGCTAATTACGAGGCCCAGAGTAGCATTAAAGCAGCGCTATTGAGGAGAGGCGAGCGTGTAACGTACAGCAGAGAGAAAGAGAGAGAGACCAATTCACAGCTTCAAAGGTGTGAGAGATTATGCATGGAGAGCCGTCCCTCTTTTTACCGCTCTCTTTCTCTCTTTTCTGGCATATCAAGAAAGAGAGAGAGAGAGAGAGAGAGAGACTTAAGGGGTCTGCAGGAGTGAGAAACAAGCAGACGTGAGCCAGGAGACGAGAGCGATGACGGGAGAAGCGCGAGTGAGAGAAATGAAAGAGACAGCTAGAGAGAGAAGGCTAATTTTATCAAGACAACATAAATTGTGGAAAATGTGCCCGATGTGGCTGCGTCTGAGGCTGAGGGAACGATGACAAGGTGGTAGGAGAGACAGATGGAGGAAAAGAAGGAGAAAAACCTGAAAGGAGAATGAGACGGGAAAACAACACAGGGCAGCGTTACCGAATAGACAAGAACCACTGCTGAGCTGCCATGCACGTAAAATCATTTTGTGTGGTGTTGTTTTTTCGGTAACATAATAAGATTTCAGGGGACAGAATTCCAATAAACAGCGGCAGCGCAAAGGGAAATTTGGCTGATCAACAACATTTCGGATTTGTGTCAATTCCATATAGCATCCTATAACACAATCAAGATCGATTTCCGTGCATGCGTGTGTAAATTCTGTGGGCGGACGGGTGATTCTACAGCTTCGCAGACACTACGACAGGTGTGTGAACGTGCATATGGGGATTTGTGTATCACACACAGACTTTATGAGAGGTGCACCGTCTCATCTGTGTAAATATAAACACTCAGTAGAAACAATGAATTTCTAAAATTAAATGTATTTACGCACGCCGAGACTAACAGCACCTGTTCTGGCACGCTGAAGCGACACGCTAAAGTACCTGGCACTCGAGCTGTTATTTGTCCCCAATGGCGCCGCAAGGGCTACGCAAATTACTTTAAGTGCACTCTTCACAGTGCTGCCACCATTAGCAAAATGCTAGTAGTTCGAGCTGACTGTTATTAGGATGAAGCTCTGTTCGGGCGTGCCAGCGGGGAAAGGAGACGAGAACTGGGAAGTTACATACATACGTGTTGTTAATGCGTCCCTTGGGGAAAAAAAAAAAAGTTTCGGTTAAATTTGGAAATTTTCTAATTGGCACCGGGTTGCAGACTGGAGCCGATGAAGCTGGGTGTAGTAACACGCATCAGCCACCAGGTGACAGTGACAGCCCCTGTGCTGTATGTCACTGTGTGTGTGTGTGTGTGTGTGTGTGAACCTCTTTCCTTTTCAAAGCTCAGAAAATGCGAACGTGGAAAAAGAAAGCCAGAGAAACGGCGTCCAGCACACATCTGGTCAGTGTAATGCGTTTACACAGAATGACAGAGCACAAAGGAGCCTGCCTAAAAATAAAACAGAGTGAGAAAATTCGAGTGTAACAACACGCCAACATGACGAATTAAATTATTTGCACCAGGGGACGTTCATGATATGCTCAAATCTCATTGGCAAAGCGAGTGTACACACATTGCACTGACAGTTTTTCTAATCATCAGTTGCATCTTCGGAAGGTGTTACCAAATCTCACGTCTGCTCACACGTGTGCGTGTGTGTGTGTAAATCTGAGTGAGACATTTTAACAGTTGAATCATCGAGCTGAGCAGCAGTATCATCACCGCAAGCTGGAACTGTATACAGCTGCATGTAGAAGAGGAGCCTTCAGGTTTGGTGTCAATACGTACTTGTGTATTAAATTACTGAGATCTTTCTCAGGTCATTACTCTTTTAACTGAGTGCTAAGTGCTTTTGTGTTCAACAGGCACTATGATGAGTCTTAGAGAGACTGAGCATGAGCTATTCATCTTTAGAGGTTGGGAGTTCAAATCTCGCCTCCGGTCTGTGTGCATGGAGTTTGTATGTTGTCCTCGTGCTTGGAGCGTTTCCTATCGGTAACTCATAAGTCCAAAGACTGATTCCAAATTTCTCATAATGTATGACTTTTACATCAGTGTTTGCGCTCTGCAATAAGGTGGCACCCCATCCACAGCGTCCCCTGCGTCCTGCACTAAATTCCCTAGGCTTTTTATACTAAGGATAAGCAGTATGCACTGATCAACCGTAACAATAAACCACCTAGGTTGTGGGTTAGTCTTCTGCTGGGGTAGTTCTGGCACCTCAGGGCAAACAATAGCTCCGACAGGGCCGCTCAGAGGGTGCTGTGATTTCTAGCTCCAGGACGTTAGCTTTTGGGTGCTGTAGGCTGCAGGTGGGGTCTGGACGCGTTTGTGCTGTGCATCCCATGGGTGTTCGATCAAACTGCGATGTATTTCTGGTGCCTTTCTATTATTTGGCAATTTATTCTGTACTGCTGTTTCTGTGGAATTGTATCAGACGGGCCGGTTTGTTTCCCAGTAGGCGTGGTGAGCCTTGGGAGCACATGATTCTGTCAGCAGTTTTCTGAGGTATACTGTAGATGGTGATCAATGCTGTTTAATGATAATTTCATAACATAATAAGGATATTTTTTTCAGCATGGGAACTTGCCTCACAGGCAACATTCCTAAAATAATAGAACACTAAACCCTTTCAGTCCCCCTTCACTAGCGGTGTGTTGGTGAGAGCAAAGCAGATCCGGAATGAACGACGATGTTTATCAGCGCGCTCCATTACACGTGCTTAAATGACATGTCCAGAAAAGGTTGTTCAACGGCCCTCAGGTTAATTAAGAGGTCTTACTGTCATATTCAGTTTCTACAAAATGATTTTATTAGCAACATTTACATAACTACCTGCTGGTGAGGTTGGAGAATAGGTATATCTTTTTAGTTTTATTATTATTAATAATAATAATAATAATAATTATTATTATTATTATTATTATTATCATTCTAATAATACACACAGGCATAACTTCCAGAATTTGGCTAATTCAGCTTGACTGTTTTTTTTTCTTCTCCCTACCATTTACCCATTTCTATTAGATTCCTTGACGTGTGTCCGAGCAGCTGAAATCACCAGTGTTGCCATATTTGCACTCAAATCTCCTTTTACATCATGTTATCGTTGTTATTAGTGTTATCAGTACAAGATACGAGTAGCAAAATGTGCCTTTCAGACTTGAGCATTCAGTGACCTCTAAAAGCGGTGAGCTCTGATCCTTTAAAAAATTTAAAACTCACACAACTGAACTGCTGTTGAGCCTTGAATACAGAACATCTGGCTAATATTAAATGCTATACAATGTACAGTACTGTGCAAAAGTCTAGAGCATACCATGAGAAATAAATCAAAGTGGAATGAATAGCTCAAATTATATATATTTATTTGTGCTTTTGCACCACAACACAAAGTTAGAATTTTGTGTTTTTTTTTTTTATTATTAGTTTTTTTTCCAAGATGTATATATATATTTGATTTTGTTCATATTTTGCTTCTGAAGAGCCAGACTTTCTTCTATGTTTTATGTAATCTTGAGGAATAGTTCTCCAGCCATCCCTGTACCTGACCAATACCTGAGGAATGGTTTTTGCTTGTCATGTTATACAAGCTTTAAAATCTAACTTGAGGCATGAACCAGTGAGAAACAGGTGATCAGGCCGGTGATTAGTATACTGGTGATGCTGAATGCATAGTGGTCGGAACAGACAAAAGGGGAAATGAGGTTGCTGCTGAGGTTATTGCACAAACAACCATCATTTTTAGCTTTAGGCCTGTCGCAGTGAAACATTTGTTCCCATTTCTTTAATTTAATATGAAGAACTACGGGGTTCCTCAAGTATTATACTTGATACTAATATACAGCATATATTATGTACAGACAAAATGCAAGTAACCAAGAAAACATTACATGTTACAATCAGCACGGAGTGTCTAGCTGTGTTGCTAGTTAGCTTTAAAATTAAGAAGGTACCAAACAGCATTGTAGTCCAAAGACTACATGAACAAATAACGCAAAAAAAAAATCATGCATGTACAGGACACCCAAAACATGAATAAATAAACCACCAAACAATTCAAAACACTTGATTTATCAAACAACCAACGATAAAAATATTCCATACGCTTATCAGTGCTGTTGACTTCTTCTAACTTCTTTTTTCACATGATTGTACAAGTGATCAATTCTATAGCAAATCCTTTTATTTTAAAACTGTATATTTCCAGGGAATCTTAACCTCGAAAGTCTCTAAAGTTTAATAATCAGTTCAGTAACCATAGTGCAATACAAATCTCATCGGATTAATCTCACTTCCCCTCCACCAGGTCCTAAAGACAAACACTTTGCTTTGGGAAAAAGGTTTGTAGGAATACAAATGTTTTGTAAGTAACATTACATGATTAAAGTCATGAATATATTTTTATTTTCACTAAAGTTATTTTTGTTGCGTTTGATGTCCTGAGTTGGAACGATCGACAGAAAAGAGAAGGGGGCGAGTTGACGGAGCGAGCGACTGATCTCAGACAGACCGACACAGTCAGCTCTCTGATATTGTCATGGTCTAATCGAAAGCACAGCGAGTGTGGTGTAGGAAGAGCACTTACATGTTGTGCAGCACACACCAGCCGCAGTGCGGGTCTCCAGAGCTCAGACACTCGTGACACGTTCCATACTGCTCGCATGACTCGACCGGCACCTGCGTCACCTGTGAAGATCAGACGGCAGCTGTCAGTGCCTGCTCACCGACATACACACACACACACACACACACACACACGTATCCAATCTGTTCCAATCAGATGAGATGTGATGCACGGATCATACAAGTGACACGATCACACGTGGCGTTCATTGGAAAGTGCGACTAAAGCACGAAATGTGAACTTTCATTGACTTCTCGCTGAGCTGAAAGCAAGCTTTTCATTGCTGGTCAAATCCAACAGCGGGTGTTCAAAGGAAGTTAATTGGATCTAGTGGAAAGTAGATAAGGGTTAGACAGAAGGAATATTGAGTTTTATCATCTCAGGAGGGCAGAGCCAGCAGGAAAAAAATTAATAAATAAATCACAACATGCATTTTATCCATAATGCATAACACCGGTGGCTAAACACAATGTAGCACGCAGGAGCGCGATGGACAATCAGGATGTTAATGGCCATGTGTGTGCATGTGTGTGTACTGGTTCAGGGGTGGTTGGCAGGTGGTCAGAAGTGTGTGCAGCAGGAGCAACTGGTGCTTTGTGTGTGTGTGTGTGTGTGTGTGTGTGTGTGTGTGTGTGTGTGTGTGTGTGTGTGTGTGTGTGTGTGTGTGTTAAAGCTTATCTGAGAGATGAACACCAGTGAGCACAGCTGTGGGAGCTTTGCTAAAGAGTCTGTAGCCAAAACAGTAATCCATTGTACAGATACAGTGCATTTGTGCAGTCAGGTATGAGTCACTCACACACACACACACACACATGGATGATCATACGTGCTGCAATGTCAGTACTATAACTTTGAGGAAAAACAGGCTGTAGTTAAAAGAGAGTTAAGTGTTCGGCTTTATAGTGATACATTCGAATGATTATTTCAGAGGTGCTTCACTTTTACAGGGAAAACACTCGCGTTCCGGCACCCAGGGTGCAGTTCTAAACCCACATCATTCACATTAGTCTTCTTGCTTGTGGGCAAAGTGCTTTATGGTTATGAATGTGATTAATCTTTAATTGCTAACAAGACGCATAAAACTTTCCTATCATCTACTGTGATGGCTCGTAAATACACACGCACACATACACACACCAATCAGAAGTGCAGATGGCATGTGAGATACAGAGCTGCCACTTGGCTTCACTGAGCCACAATGCCCCTGGCCACTCGGCACATGCTTGACATGCTGGGGCAGCCCCGACGTGACAACTGGCCTACTCCTCTCTTTCGCTCCTTTTTTCACTTTAATACATTTGCTCAGTGTTAACCTGCTTTTCTGATGATGTCAGCTCAACCTGCTGTGTGCCCTTCTCGTCCACTGATAAGAGACCTTTAAAGTGCACTGGACAGTGCTCACTCTCTCTCTCTCACTCTCTCGCTCTCACTCACTCGCTCTCTCTCAGACATATCCATTGTTTCAGCATAAATAAAACCTAAAGGGCGGCAGTTGGCTTTAATTAATCTTAAACTTGGTGTCTGGATTGAAGTTCATATGTTTTCATAGAAATCATTGTGTAAAGGTTTTCGAATTTAAAAAGTCCACCCAGGTCTGCTGAAATGATGACTAGTGGGGAGAAGTACAGTATATTATAGGTGTATAAAATACCATAAGTATATTATAGGTGTATAAAATACCATAAGTATATTATAGGTGTCAACTATATTAAGTATAGTGTATACTGCCAAACAGTTAGATGTGGTGCACCCCAGCAAGAAATATAATAAAAACAACAACAACAATAATAATAATACCAATAACAACAACAACAATAATAATAATAATATCAAAATGTCATAGCTAAGTGACAAAATCAGAACCACTTTCCTTGGAGACTCTGCAGGAAACACAATTTGTAAAAAAATAAATAAATAAATAAAATAAATGCTGTATAAAATTCTGACTTAAATTAAAGACCTCCATATGGAATTTTCTACAGACCAACAAGGCAGATGCAAATATATATTGAATTTTTATAATATGTTTTATAAGTTATATAAGTTTTTTCCACATCAAATTGCTTAACTTAAGAGTGCAATGATTAAAAAATGAATAATAAAGTTGCAACTGAAATAACTGAATTGCTAAGAAGTATATTTAAGATTAAATAGCAGCTAACTTTAGCTAGTCTTTAGCGCACTTTAGCTTGTTATTAGCACAACATTTCAAATCTCATAGACATGCTAGCGTAATTAGCATTGTACAGTTTTATAGTCGCTAAAAGACAAGAGTGGTGTGATAAGTATACAAGTAATATCACTTTTACATACTCTTTAGTGCAAACTTTTATTTTATTTATTTATTTATTTATTTTGTATAGGCCTCTTCCTACACAAAATCAACTATATATACATCTTAGAAAAAACAAACAATTTAAAAAAGTCACACAAAATTCTAACTCTGTGTCGTGGTGCAAAAGCACCAATATTTTGTGCTATTAATTCCACTTTGATTTATTTCACATGGTATGCTATGAAGATATCCGAAAGGCAAACAATTTAAAGACACTAGTGCATTTTTTTCCTTTAGCACAGCATACCTCAACCGAGTGGTAGAGATGGCCCAATCAGGTTAACTTATACACAGATTGAAGTTTAAACCATAGCGACTCAAAATGTGCTTTACCAAAGCGCTGAGCTGAACATTAAAGGGTTAATTATAACTCATTTATTTAAACACAAATATTTCCATTGGTTTGTTTAATCACATTTCATTGCCTACCAGCTACAATCACTAAGAAATGTTGGTTCATTGTAGGTCGTTCATTAAGGAATTGAATGAAAAATTCTGAACACCACCACTACATCTAGAATTGTCCGGCCAAAATGCACGAGTGCTGCACTTATCAGTTTAATTGTACAGATCTTACAGTGATTCATTCCTCACTCTGTCACTGGTATCCGTGTTAATCACTGCCTCATCATCAATTTCCTTCTATTCAGAGTACAAAATGCTTTTCTGTCTATATGCTGTCTTGGAGTTTCTCAGTAAGTAACAAGGACAGATTTTTAGACATTTTGGAGTGGACAGAGCTTTAGTCTGATACGGTATGTCTGTGCACCTTGTGTGAGGAAAACAGAGGTAGAAAAACCCAAGGCTGCTTCTTTCCTTTCATTTACACCATGTGTTCAAGGGAACAAAAGTAAGCTTTAAGAAGGTTAAGCCCACAGTATGAGTAACAGGATGGGGTGAATAATACTTACGAGTGTGTGTGTGTGTGTGTGTGTGTGTGTGTGTGTTGTATGACCGTGCTAAATATCATTAGTCTGTTTGAATAAAGAAGAGAGCCTTTGCCATGTCACCATGACAAAGATGAACAGCACTTCTGTTGTCTTAAGCGAGCAAGACGCTCACTTTTGCTGGATGAAGCACACACACACACACACACATGTGCACAGACACTGTTTATATTCTCATATAGTGTCATTCAACACCAGATATGAAAGCTGACTGCGGGTAAAGCTCGCTTCCTTTCTTCTTCCTCTCCCTGTGCCCCAGGACAAACAGGTGGTCTAAAGTAATGAGTCCATCACATCAGGCGTTTGCTAACAAACACTCACACCGGGGGCCAAAACTAACAAAGCAGAGAGGCCAGCGGCTCTCAGCGGCTCCCGACACCGTCCTCGCGATGCAATAACCCGAAGACGAACTGGCCAGCTGCCAGATGACACTCTGTCATATAGCCGAGGCTTCTGGTGTAGTCTTTGGGATTGAGCCTCGTGTGCAATGTGAGTGGACGCCGCTGATAAGCGAGGCTGCTTCTCTCAGCACGCTTGTCGGGGAGGAATATTAGTTCAGGCTAACTCTCGCTGAGCCAGATGTATGGATATGTGAGAAGCTGATAAAAAGGAATGGCGGAGAGACAGCTGCTAAGCATGATGATAATACTTCAGCAGGTGTGTGTGAGAGTGAGTGTCTGTGTGTCTGTGTGAGGGAGAGGTGGGGGTTATAAATGAGAAGAAAGAAGTTTGGGGCAAACTGCAGCAGCTGTTGGCCAGTGTGTTGTCCATGCTGACATTGACCACACGCCACAGTCACTCAACACAGCGAGTGAACACAATGCAGCCTGTTCTCCTACTGCGAGCAGCTTGCAAGAGTGTGCAAAAGTGTCTGCTAGTGTGTGTGCGTGTAAAAGTTTTCAATATGTATAACTATTCAAACTCACACACATATCCAGTGCAGTACAATATTACCTTTTGTAAGCCAAAATAATTCAAAGGAAAGTTGGTCTTCAAACATAATGCACATATTTACTGTACATACATAATGCACATATTTACTGTACATACAGTAAGAATAAATATTAGTCGCTGTAACTAGTGCATCTATTTACACCAATTCTGAACGTTTTCAACAGGAATAGACTAGATTGTACAGTATAAAAGAGGCACAAGATAAATACATAGCCGTTGTCCTGTAAAGCCAGTGTGCATGTCTGTACTGTCTTGATACGCTCGTACAGCCGAGACTGAGGGTTTTTCCTGTTTTGGCTGCTTCCTGGTCTATTGGTTTGGTAAATTGCAGTTGTCCAGTATTTTTTCAGTTACTCCGGCACGTATAACTCAATCTGACACAGAAATAGGCCCGGACGTTCTGCACATGCTCCACAGATTCCGCTCAATGCTTTGACCCATACAGTAAGTTGAACAAAATGAGAAATATCAGAAGCCGCCGCAAACAGCATGGCGTCGTCATTTGCCTTCTGAGAGCACCGTAAACACAAGGGATAGCATGCATCTCATTTGTACAAGAAATGTGCAGGGCTGTAATGGTTTCACCAGGTGACGTAATAGGTCAACACAATGATAATACAATACTAACAAGCTGAAAACGGGCATACTGTACCACCACAGGGGCAGTGGTGGCTCAGAGGGCTAAGGCACTGAGTTACTGATCGTAAGATCGGCGGTTCGATCCCCAGCTCCACCAGGTTCACACAGTTGGGCCCTTGAACAAGGCCCTTAACCCTATCTGCTCCAGGTATCATGGCTGTATCATGGCTGACCCTGCGCTCTGACCCCAGTTATGTGGGATATGCGAAGAAAGAATTTCACTGTAATGTATATGTGACAAATAAAGGCGTACTGTAGATCGATTCCGCTGTCATGTTCGCATAACAAGACAAGGACTATAGTTCAATAAAATGGCAAAGTTGAGGTACTATATAACCAATGTAGTTCGACTTGACTGTGTATGTAAACCTACTCTGTGGAGTTTTACATTATCTTAACATCATGTAATGAACGTTGGTCCAACTTCAATTGAATTGATTTTATATATGTACAGTATACCGCTTATCCTGTACAGGGTCGAGGGAGACTTTGAGGCATGATGCGGGATACCCCCCGGCACAGGGTGCACACACACACAGGGCAATTTGGGAATGGCAGTGAACCTAATCTGCATGTCTTTGGACTGTGGGAGGAAACCGAAGTACCTGGAGGAAACCCACCGAGCACTGGGAGAACATGCAATCGGCACCCACACAGACCTGGCTACTAACCACTACGCCATCATTCCACCTCCTTTCATACAATATTGATAACCAAAAACTTGCTGCTGGGATACAGTATGTTGCCCACAACAGTTGCTATTTTTTTTTTATATGTTGAATGATCTGCATCATTAAGTAGCCTAAATCCTGAGCAAAAATAGAACAAAATATCTTATTACAGTACGACAAGTGTAACACGTCCTCCCAAAAGTAAAAACAACAAGAGGTATTAACACTCAGTTATATAATGAGTTCTGTTCTGTTAATAGCGACTCACAAACCATCCATGGATGAAATTTGGTTTTGATAAACTCACTCCACGTGTAACATGGATGAAAAACTGCTACCGAGTTTGGAGTCAGACGCCGTGTGCGACTATGATTCGCGCGCCTCATCATTTCCCACTGTTTGTTCAATGATTAAAAATGTACCATTTAATACAGAACATTAAACATTTGTGTAAGTCAAATTTGTTCCTCGTTGACACAAGAGGCAGTCTTTCTCGAATTGGCTCACAGGCTTTCCAAACAGAGATCACAATTTTAATGAACTTCAGTAGC
>JAQMYL010000015.1:18484167-18497357 GCA_030014365.1 Clarias pachynema | reverse complement strand
ACACACACACCCCCCCACACACACACACACACACACACACACACACACACACACACACACACACACACACACACACAAATCCACCTGGGATAAATCCGTGCTCGGCTAAGCTGAGGTCGGCATGTGAATGACCCTGTCTCCATTCTCCTTCTGCCTCTGTGTGCCACCGTGACAGACATACAGCACACAGGGATGCAGGCTAATCTGGCCTTTTAACTCCCCAGGTGAGAAAGAGCAGAGCGTGCACAGACACACACACACACACACACACATACACACACGCGCTCGGCCTTAGGCCATACCCAGGCAGACATCATATACAAACTTCCTAACTATTTTCTCTAACAGTCTCTTTTATTTCGGTTTTCATAGAACAAGCGTGTGTGTACGTGTATGTGTGTGTGTGTGTGTGTGTGTGTGTGTGTGTGTTGAAAACTCAATCAAATGATCCTTGATTGCGAGAGGAGGTCTCGCAGCGGGGCTCCAGAATGCTGCAGGCAAATGAGAGATAGAAAGTGTGTGTGTGTGTTTGTGTGTGTGTGTGTTTGTGTGTGTGTGTGTGCTTGTGATGGAGAGAGAGAGAGAGAAAGAGAGACAGACAATCAGACAGACAGAAGGGATGGTATCTTTTTTCATCACTTCATTACAGAGGATGGATGAAAGATTTGTTAGGCAAAGTCATGATTACTAAGGTGGGGTTTTCTTTTTTCATTAAATAATAAAGCCATTTCCATAAATGGAATTAATACACTCTCTCTTCTGTTTTTTTTTTTTTTGTTGTTGTTGTTGTAAGCAACCTGCGAAACTTTATTTCGAGCACTCACACCATGTGTTCACTTTCACCAGATTCAAGGTGATTTCAATGACTTGGACCATGACCTGCTTGTTGCTGGTCTGAGTATTTGCAAAACTGCTGATCTACTGGGATGTTCACGTACAACCATCTCTAATGTTTACAGAGAATGATAAGTCCAATAAAGCACATTTGGGATGTGGAGGACCAGGAGATTCGCATCATGGATGAGCAGCTGATAATTCTGTAGCATCCGCGTGATGTTATCATGTCAATATGGTACTATATTAACACCTTCTTCAATCTGTGCCATGAACAATTAAAGCAATTGAAGGTAAAACAGATTCAACCAAGGACTAGTAAGTTGCATCTAATTAAATGGCTGGTGCGTGTAAAAAAATAAATCTTTGCAGTACTTTGTTTTTGCATAAGTGGACAAATGAAAAGAAAAACCTTATTAAAAGGGTAGATTTTAAATGCTTCTATTCAAAATCAGATTTTTTAATTGGGCATTTTTTAATTGGTGGTTTAGTGGTAAGCACTGTCGCTTTGGACCTCCAGGGTTGGGGTTCAATTCTCACTTTGGGTATGTGTATAAGGAGTTTACATGTTCTCCCAATGCTTGGTGGGTCTATGTGGCATTCCCAAGTTGCCTGTAGTGTGTGTGTGTGTGTGTGTGTGTGTGTGTGTGTGTGCCATTTGATGGATTGACACTCTGTCCAGGATGTACGCCACCCCAGACTCTCCTGGGATACGCTCTAGGCAACCCATGACCCTGTACAGGATAAGCATTTTTGATATCCAGTAGGCGGCACGGTGGTGTAGTGGTTAGCACTGTCGCCTTGCATCTCCAGGGTCCGGGTTCGATTCCTGGCCAGGCTTAATTCCCGTTCCTGTGCGCATGGAGTTTGCATGTTCTCCCCGTGCTTGGTTTCCTCTGGGTTCTCCTCCCACAGTCCAAACATATGTAGATTAGGCTAACTGGCGTTCCCAAATTGCGTGAATGAGGGCGTGAGTGTGTGTGTCTATGTGTGTGTGCCATGCGATGGATTGGCACCCTGTCCAGGGTGTACCAGGCATCGTGCCCTAAGCCTCCTGGGATAGGCTCCAGGTCCCCGCGACCCTGAATACAGGATAAAGCGGTATAGAAGGTGAGTGAGAGTGAGTGAGTGATATCCAGTATGTTTGCAATTGAAGTGGAGAGACATCATTATTCCTCAATAATCCTACAGGTGGCGCCCTCTAAACTATTCATACATTAGCAGACAGCACAGCATCCCATATGGTGGGAGCAAAGTATTAGAAGTAACTCTGATTGTAAATATTGTGTATTTGTTTATTTTAATTTTAAATTTAAACTTATTTAGTATTAAAATCGGAAGGTGTATAGGTATAAAGGTATATAAAGCTTACACACACTAATGTAGTTATACAATTGTGAAATTACAATACAAATGGAATCAGCACCTAGCGATGCTGCTAGTATCATATCAAACCTGATATGGTGATTCCCCTCCCTACAGTCGCTCCTACTGACAGCCAGAAAGTCTACACGTTAGAATGTTAACATTATAGTTACACGGAAGAGCAAAAGCAATCTTGACTTGAACCTGTGTAATTATGTGGCACACAAATACAGAGAATATTTACCTGGTGAAAATGTAATATTTTCACATTTTTATATATATTGAAAACTACAGACCTGGGTGAACTGAAGGATCTGTTTCTTATGAACGAATCATAAATTGTAACAGTATTGCAAGCCCTGCAAGACCTACAGTAGCTCCCCTCACTCTGGGCACTCTGAAAGCCAGGATCCGATTACAGACCGATTTGATTAGACACATGTCTGTTGCTCATAACATGTTACAGCCTAATATAACGATTTACGTTGGGGTTTCAAAGTGTACTACAAGCAGAAATCCCTTGTTTAGACCAAAGCGTGATGGCTACAGCCAGAACAATAAACCCAGACTGTCTCACATTACCGCGCAAAACATTACAGTATATTTCACTTTTGTGCTTCAGTGTGAGAAAGTGATGTCGCTCTTCCTCAGGATATGACGTGGAAAATCTTGCTTTTACAGCCGTTCTGGAATCTCAGTGAAAAATGGATATGGAGAAAATCAGTCAGCAGTCCAACTGAACAAACAAGCACTGAATCCTGGGGTTCGAACTCCAGAGAGAATTCAAAAGCAGCCACCTTACTGTTCATGGCTGTAGTGTTTATTGAAGCTGTGTACGTTTCCTGTAAGGCCGGCGTTACTGTGGTCCTGCTCAGCACAATGGGCCCCTTAAAGCCACTGCTCAGGACCATCTTTCAGCTTCCCCCATAAATCCGGCGGAAGTTACTGTATACACTATAGTCTGGTCTAAGGATGTTAATAATTGCAGATTAACCAGTTAAAACTGTATTAGCTGATAAGTTTCTTTTGCATGTCGACTGTTTAACGGCATGAACTGTTGTCTACCCATGAGCATTTCACAGAGGGGCAGGACTATTCAAATGAATGCGCTGTATGCAATTGAATATGACTTACATGTTATAAATAATAAACAAAAATCATAAATCAATATGTGGAGGTCAGTATTGATACTGTATAACACAAATCACACAAACACAAACAAATCAGTGTATGAGAAATCTGGGAATTAAACATCATTAATTATTGATTATTGATTGTCATTGTGGTCGACAATTGAATAAGAAAAATGTGCCGCATGTCTGTTCCTGTACAATTCACGAAGCGTAACCTGATTATGGTAGGAAATGCTTTCTCATTTACATGCTATCAACTCACGCTATTCTCATTTGCATCCCATCAACTTTATTATAAAGTTAATAATAAACACATTATGCAGGGTGTGCTGAGACTTCCTGTGCACTGCCCTATACAGCTGTGATACGTTTCTGATAAACTATTTGCCATAAAAAAAATCTTTTTATCATAGTTCAATATGTTCAGTATTTATACTTGATCTATACGTACAGTATATACAGTACATATTTGATGAGGAGTTTTAATATTTCGTCCTTGCAGATTGCTAAACATGCCTGCGCTGAATGCTTCTCCATTGCTAGACACTTCCGTGTGTGCTTCTGTGCCTGGACCCCCTTGGTGAGATGTTTCTCTCCCATTAGCACTGTTTGTTTATGGGATTTGGCCTGAATGCTCAGACTTAGCTCAGCTGAATCATTCCGACACTCCAGCACTAGGAAACCTATTTATGCCAGAAAAAGTGTCTGGTATCAGTGTGCATCACAAATATTTACTAAAAACAACAACAACATTTTAGTGCTTCTAGTATTTTACTGAATGAGAGCATCCCTCAGTGGCCCACTGTGATGTCAGAAAAGAATCACAGCATAGGGCCCACGGCAGAGCTGCGTCACAGGGCCCCCAGGCTTGGGTCATGCCACTGACAGCACCAGGTCATTTAAAAAAAAAAAACTCATTGTTATGCTTCATTACTAGAGCCTTTATCTTGCATTCACGAGCCCTGCATTGATGAATGAGCCGCATCACACAGCCTGCTCTAGTGAATCAATTTCACTATAAAGTCACATGAAAGAGCCTCATTGTGGAGCTCGATTTCTGGGCCTATTGTTTTCAGTCATATTAAAGCTCTCCATCAGCGCTATGATGAATGCCTGCTTTTCATGTTTGTAAGCAAAGCAGTTCTTCATGCCAAGGTGCACAACAGTCTTGTAGTATTGTATTATAGTGTTTTTCTTTTTTTCCATTCATACAATAATATGTAGAATATGAATATTTCACCTCACTGCAGGACGCAGTAAAATGACGCTTGATCCAAGGTGAAAAGTTGAGTAGTAAGAGCTTATGAGTGCTTGTGTGAGTGATGGAGAGCAGAGGCTACTATCTAAAAGTCAAAGGAACTTTTTAATGTGGAAAGGTTTTTGTGAATCATCTCTTGCTTCCAATAAAAGCAAATAAGGGATTTCAGTCATGACGCTGCCCGTTTGAATGGAGTTGTAAGGGGTTTATTATTAGAAGAGTAAAAAAAAAAAATTTATTATAAGAATCATGTACATCAATCACTGAATACTAGCACACAAGGTCATACACTAAGTCACAAGGAAGAGAGTCTGCTGCATGTCTAATAGTCTCTTTTTGAAGCCTCTGTCGGAAGACGTTTATTGGCTAGTTTATGGAGGCACTAATTCAATTCTGTTCAGCTTCATTTGTATAGCACACTTTTAACTGCAGACACTGTAACAAAGAAATCTGGATGTAGATCTAATTACCTAATGAGTGAACCAGAGGTGACGACGATGAGGACACATCATGAGGAAGAAACCTGAAAGCTAATTCTTTTAAGAGTGCCGTTAGAGAGTGTGATTTATAAAACCATTGCTCTTCTACAAGAGGTGTTCAAGTCAAACCGGGACTTTTGAGTGTGCTCAAAAACAGAACACATTTATGAGAGTAAAAACTTTCCTTTATTTCTCTATATAATCCACTGCTACACTAATGCACTTATCCCATTGATTCACAAGTGCTTGGATACCATCAAGGTAGAAAGGTTTATGAGGACGCCAAAGCTATGATCAGAGAGCCTGCTTCCCTGAAACACTGGCTTCCCAGGAACTCCTTTAATGGCCCAAAGCGAGGTCAGGATGGTATAGGGGATGTAATAATAACTCCCATCCAAGTTCCTGTAATGTGCAAGCAGCATTTGTGAATTATTATGTGATAATGAGATGTTCTGCAAGTTGCAGATGCTTGACTGGCAAGTTCCAAGGATCAGGCATTCCCCTCGCTGAATGTGTATTAGAAAATTACGGACATACAGTACGGTATTCTTTAAACTGTTTGCCCGATTCAAATGTTGTGCTGCAGGAAAGAGTCTCACCAGACGGTCTTTCAAGTAAATGTCAATTAGGGTTTTTTCACCTTCATTCACAAGACATTTCATCACAAGTCCCGGTTTGACTTGAACGCTCCTACGTATAACTGAAACACTTTAAAGTACTGTAAAGTAGTGCATATTGTAAATAAAAGTGTAAATAAAAGCACCGGACAGGCTTTATAATTACTGACAGACCTGAGATTATCCACTGTAGCAAACAGGATGTAGAAGTTTTTTTGGGAAGCACGATCTTAAGCGTATCCGTTCATAATAGCAGAAAGTGAGTCAAAAGTGCAGGAGCAGAAGAAGAGCGTCAGAATAATCGACCGAGCGAACATTGTGATGCCCTTCAACCTGTCCTCACGGCTCTTTAAAACATGCAGGGTAGGAGTCATGGCATTCCAGGAAGCCCTGTCTAACCCAAACAATTCAGGAAAGGAAGAACCAGACTGACTGATAAAGAGTAGGGTGAATCGACCGGAGATGGGGAGCTAAAAATTGCAGCCAGTCGATAGAGAGAGTGAGAGAGAGCGAGAGAGAGAGAGCAGTTTATTAATTATGTATGACTGAAACTTTCTTTTGGGAAGCCAGAGAGGGGAGAAAAGAGGTGAGGTAGGAGTCGGTACCACTGAGACATTATCTGTGTGAAGAGAGCTGACTGGTGATTGTATGCCTGCACCCACACCACCAGCACTAAAACACACACACACACACACACACACACACTTACTTGTGCATCATTATAGCTTGTATACTTAAAAAAAAAAGAAAAAGATTCTGTTGGTTAATTAAGAAACAACAGACTGTAGATACGTGCTTTAGATATTTGCCAACATGTAGCTAAAACAATCCCCACAATGACTGTAACTCTAATGAGACAAAAAAAAAAAGACAGGCCAAGCCTCCTGACACAGCTGGTAAGCCTGATCTGATGCTCCTTTGGGAGGCAGCACAGAAAGCCTACGGTGTCTGTCTGCCAGTCAGTCTGTCAATTAAGTTCGAGAATCTTCCTCCCGATGATCCATGGGTGTGCAGGTCTAGAACTCCATTCAGCATGAAGGTGAGAGGCTTTGACTGGTCACAGGACTCACAATGCTACTGTCAAGATAAACTAACTGATGAGGCCGCTGATGCAATTACACCAATGCCCAGTTGGCTATGCTGCATGGCGCGAAATTATTAAAAAAAGAAAGAGGGAAAAAAAACTATATCAATATGTCCGTAATAATATTAAGTCCCAGCACTGAAAGATGCCAGATGCTTGATTGCTATGGATGGAGAGATTTGCAGAAGTTTTTTTTCTTTTCTTTTTTTTTTTTTACCAGCAGCAGGTCCCCAAGCAGCAGTAAGCTAGTCTCTAAGCTAATAACGTAGTCAGCATTGACAGCAGGCAGCGCCTCAGCCAGTGTGCTAGGAGTTAATAATGCAGCCATCCCAAGCAACAGGCTAAGGTCCCTCGCTCTCTCCCTCCTTCTATCACACACACACACACACACACACACACAAGTAAAGGGGGAGACAGCAGGGGGGTTATTGATTTAAACACAGCAGCCAGACAGAGTGTCGCTCTGATCCCAGGGTTGATTGGGAGCCCACTTGATTGGGTCTGTGCTTTGGGTTTTGCGAGCTCCATTGTGAGTATGCGCTCAGGTTTTATGTGTGTATTTGTGAGCCTGATAGAAGACAACAGACATGTTTGTGAGGCACTTCATGCTCTGGTTGGCTGACAAGGGCTGTACATTGTTGTGTGTATCCATTTGTTTAACACCCCTCTGCTGGCTCTTTGTTTCCCCCTTTTCATATTATGGTGTGTGTGTCTGAGAATGAGAATATACAGATGGCAGGTTTGTCTGCACCCCACTGGTCTGGTGCCTGCTCAACGGGCACTCGCCTAGCACATTTTTTGGCTGGGTTTAAGAAGGTTTGGGGGGAAGTGGGTGCATTATGAGGCTCAGGTGCCTTCGACTGGTACCAGTCATATCCCAAATACGCATCCTCTTCCAAGCAGCAAACCAACTGTAGGCCCTGAGAAAAGCCCAATTTACAAGACGTACACTGACACCTGCGAGCGCAGCTGATGCTCCGTATCCATCCGATTCACTCCGCTGATCTCAAGCTTTCCTGATTATTATGTGACACAGATCGAGAAAACTGATTTCTGTCCTCTTTTTTTATGGTTAAAGAATAATTTGTACACCTGTGGAGCTGGAAGAGGCAAAGTAAACAATGTCCTTCAGCTCCGTGGAGTGGAATGAAAAGCAGATCTGTGCTGTTGCATACTCCTCATTAATTTCAGCCTCTCTGAGGAGTCCTTCTTTTTCTCAGTGTGACAAGAGGCCACGAGAATGCACAGATAACGAAGCCGTCTATAGTTCTCTTTGTCTTGACCTCGCTACCAGCCTGAGAATTCATAACTAGTAGGCGGGCTCTGGGAAAACAAGATGTAGAAAAGACATAGAGCCTAATGAAAAAAGGATTTCTTAAGGGTTTTGTTTGGATTGAGGTTCTTAAGTCTTTGTTTTTATGTCCCGAGATTTTTCCATCTTTTTCTGAAATGTGTTACATGGACACTAAGGATCAACAGGAAAATGTCTCGAAATGATAAAAAGCAGCACTATTACACGTCCGGTACTAATGGCATTTGCTTCACTTAGCGTGTTGCCAGCTCAGCGCTTGAGAGTGACATCCATCATTTGCTCTGTGGGTGGCAATGAGCCTGTTCACATTACCATCATTACCTCTGTTAGTGCTGCTATAGAGATACACCACAAACACCAAGTCGGGTGATTCACATCGAATCCGCCCAGCTCCTTCATCAGCATCTCTCCGACTGAGCACAGGAAGCATACCTAAATCTGTAGATGATCTTGAAAGAGCCGGCCTGGACCACAGATAACATTGATTTTCAGAATCTTTTTTTTTTTTTTTTTAACCTATCGGCTGCTTTCATGAATCATTCAGTCGGATTAAATATAAATAAATTAATAAATTAATAAATCTACTATTCAATTTTCAAGTTATAGGTCAGTCGTTCATTTGAGACCATGTCCAGTCATTTTTTAAAGCCTTTGAAGTTTATTTATTTATTTATTTATTTCTGTTGGTGCAATATAATGTTTCTGATAAGGCAGGGAAATAATAAATATATTCCACTATATAGTAAATGTATGCTCTAACCAACGTTAATTCCGTGAACTAACTTTACTTTTAAATCGGTATTCAGCATTTTTTAACCTTGACCTTGTGTAGGTCAAGGTTAAAACACAAGATAGTACCAGGTTAAGTGTTATCACCTGCATGCACATAACATTATCTTATTATCATTAGCTTCTCTGCTCACTACCGTTATCCACTACTGACTTAGGTTTAAATCAATTACTAATGCAATTCCTACACCCTTTATAACATGAGATATACTGCTACTTTGCAGACTACAATTACTAATTGAACAAAGCTAATGGTGCAAGTTAACGTCACCTGTGTGAAGCCACTTTCACTCAAGCAGAAATGCACATATGCATTGCTGCACTGTAAAATGTGCATAGCTGGGGTAGCATAGCAGCCATGATACAGCACCCCAGGAGCAGATAGGGTTAAAGGCCTTGCTTAACAAGCCAACATTGACAACCTGGTGGAGCTCTGGGCTGGAACCACTGACCTTCCAATCAGTAATTCAGTGCCTTAACCATCTGAGCTACCACTGCCCCAAAACCTTGACTCTGGTGGGACTCAAACCCACAAACAACCTTTAAATCATTTAGACGTCCAATGTGCTACCCATTGCACCACAGAGTCTCACTAATCTTAAACTCGTTATAAACAAAGCCCTACAGTCATAGTGAAACCACATTGTTTGTACTCACTGCACTGTAACTGCTTATTTTTTGTGAAATTGTAACTCGAAATTCAAATATATGAATAGAAAATGTTGAGTTAACAGTATATTGTTTTTTTGCTATTGCGTTATTACACGCATTTTTTTCTGTTATTGTTTTTGAAAGTGAGTATGCATGACTAAAATGATGCTAAAATGTTTTTAGTTTTTGTCAACAAAAAAACAGACTAAAACTAACCATGATTAATAGACTAAAACATGACTAAAACTAATGTACATCTTTGTTAAAAGGCAAAAACCAAAACTAAATCAAAATAAGCTGCCAAAATTAACACCGTCTATAACTAGAGAACTTGACACGGTAGTACAGCTCAGTATTCGGCTGTTAATAAGCATGAGTCATGAGCAGGGACACCGTGCTTTCGCTGTTTCTCACACTGACCGCAAATGAATGAATGACTCACAGGAAAACAAAAGTTATGTCATAAACCCTACTGCGTAGTGCTAAAAACATTTAGATTTAAATATATGTGGGATTTCGTGTATTTTGACTGATTCGGATGAGTGGATGTAGGTTTATTGAGGCTAAAACAGGTCTGACGCCAGCTCGAGCAGGCCCATGCCCATTATATTTACATATGAATGGACATTACAGAGAGGTGTTACAGGCTGACCAGACTGAAAAGGAAATTCATACATAGTTGCAGATGCACACACACACACACACACACACACCATTAGCGTCTATCAGCACAGCTCGGTCTGACAGCTCTCTCTCAATATGGCCAATGGAGGAAGACAGGCTAGGTATTGTTGACTGGTGCCATTACTCCAAAACAGAGACCCTCGCTATTCTTTTGGCATATCCAGTTAAAGAAAAAGGCAAAACCTGCCACCACCTCTGTGCAAGCGAGGAAATCAATTGTCTCACATGGTGCAGGTTTTTTTTTTTTTTTTTGCTGTTGTGTTTAAGGCATTAGCAGCTCAGCAGCTCAGACAAAGAGCATATGTGGTTCTGGCAGGCTCCAAAACTGGGTAGTGGTGTGGGAGGCAGGACCGGGACGCCTGCCAGCCTGCCCGGCATTTACAGCTGAATCTGATGGGATGCTCGGGGCATGCTCGGCAGGCAGGGGGGCTTAGTTTTACCGCCCTCCTCCCTGCAAAAACAGGAGGGGAGCCCAGCTCACAGTGACATTCATCAGCAAAAAAAACAGGTAGACATTGACAGCTTTAGTCTTGAAGCACGCAGGCGCAGTGGTAGGTTAGGTTTATACCCATTACGCTTTGGCACAGCCTGAGACCCAGCTCACATTTGGCTGTCCGTAATCGATAAAGAGGAGCTTGTTGTTATGCTATCTTTAGGGCCAAGGATTAATAAAGCCTGAATGCACGATTAAAAAAAACATGACTAGTAAAAATATTCTTTAAAAAAAATAATTATAAAAATAAAATAATACAAAAAGTAGGCAACAATGAATAAGGTGTTATTCTGAGATAGCCAAAATCCAGTCAGAAGCACCTTAAGGGAAATGGCGTACTTTAGATTTTTACCAGTGTGCTCAATTTGCATTAAAAAAAATAAATAAATAAAATAAAAAATAAGGAAATGTTTAGCTTTCCATATAAGGCATAATCTCCACAACCACACTTGCTTGTGCTGACGTAAATCCATATGCATCTGGCCCAGGCAGAGCTCTTTATAACAGCACCTTTACCTAAACATTAGTCTAAACGCAGCATCTGATCCGCCGCCGTCCCTCCCCTCTCCCTGCAGCGTTTCAGAACAAAGAAGCTCCGAGATATTTACAGAGCGTTATTTCAGTTTTCTGTGCACTGGCAGAGAATGAAGTCATTAGGCACTCTCTGTCTCAGTTAGCCAGTTTGTGTTCACTTACTGAGAGAAAGCGATACGAGCAAGTCATACAGGACTGCCTCCTCCAATTAGACAGCTAGCGATAATGATAGCACGCTAGCAGCGTTTCTCCTGCTGCAGCCTTGCCTCTTGACACAACCGTGCGCGTTTCCTTGAACTAGCATGTACTTCTCCTCGAGATTTCCTTTTTTTGTTTAATTATGCTTGTAAATAATTATTGCAATTAAAGCCTGCAATTAGGAGACAGAAGTGCCATTATTAGTGATGTGTTTGATGTCTGGGAGTTTTTTTTTTTTTTTTTTTTTTGCATGGCGAAGCATGCACAGAGGCTCCCCATTATACAGTCACTTGGTGACAGCTACGACGACTCCTGACACGCCAGAACATTTTAATTGCGGATGTTATTATCCTGCCATCCTTGCGCCTGATTCCTGAGCCAACAAGCCAACGTCTCTGAGAGAAGTGAACTATGAGAAAGTTACAGAACTGTCACTTCACTGCCCACACAACCGTAGTAAATATGGGAAAAACGTGTTTATTTCGCACTGATTTCTTTTTGCTTTAAAAAAATATTTTAAAAAACAGCTCGCGGAGGCACCACTTATAGAGAGGCGCCAGATATTTGACTGATGTCTGACAATAGATTTTATGCTGCACTGACACATCTCATTGTCACAAACGCCTAACACGATGTTGATGAACAATGGACAGATTGAGGAAAAAGTGAACACAGCTTTTACAATTTTGGAGGCTGGTGCTGATTTTATCCGTTCCCCCATCCCCCGCGTAGAGTGACAAACATCTAAACAAGTGTGTATGCCACTAGATTCCAGGTATTCCCTTCCTCATTAGAGGATATTAAGTCAGCGGAGAAGTGAAAACTCCCCGGAGAGCCTTTAAGACAGTGATGAGGGTTGAGCAGGTACAGAAATTGCCTCTGGCCCCTGCCTCAGCTCTGCACTAATAACACCACATGTGACACATGCTGGCCTCCATATGCGGACCGAAATCTATAACCTGTCATCAGATCATCAGGAGTTTTTTTAGGTATAATAGCAAAGACTGTGCACTACTGCCCCAAACCTGAGCTGAACAACCGCACACAGGCATTGCCTAGAAGCACTACAGAAGGGGAGGAGAGTAGAATAGAAGACTAGCAATCATGATTAATGAGAAAATTGTATGAGACAGAAGGTTTACTATGAAATAAGGAGGCGAGAATTGGCTTAACTATGGTTAGCGTTCAATCCGAGCTCTAACGGTGTTAATGAAAATATATGAGTGTTTGAAAAACAAGAACAAAAGAGGAATCAATTGATATTTTTCTTGGAGAGCACAGGAGAAGCACGTGATATTTTTGTCCACCTAGAGCTAACCTTTTATAGGGAACTTGACACTTGCACTTTGATACACTGCTAAGGTCAAGACACACAACCACACACGCGCACCTGATTCCCGATGACATCGGCTCTCCAAGGGGAGAATGGATTGAAGCAAGTATGAATACATTACTCCGAATGAACCAATAGCATGTTCTATACAGATGCAAAATGTGAATATAGATATGAATAAAATGATTTTTTACTATGTTCATCTCTTGAATTCAAAGTCCATGCTGACAGTGCTAGCATTTCTCCCTTTGATGTATTTTTTTTCTTCTTCCAATGATACTAAAGGAATAGTGGTAGAGGTAAGATGATAGTTATTGAAAGATCTGTTTAGACCATTTTGTCTTTAATTCAGAGTACCCGGAGGAAACCCACCAAGCACGGGGAGAACATGCAAACTCCATGCACACACAGATGGGAATCGAACCT
>JAQMYL010000015.1:18470455-18482449 GCA_030014365.1 Clarias pachynema | reverse complement strand
TGTTTGTAAATCAAATTTGTTTGTAAATCCAACAAACGTCTTGGTAAGTCTAGGTAATAGGATCCGTCCACAATTGGCTATAAACAATATAAAACTTAAATGTTCCATGATCTTGTCCTTGTTCTTTAAAATCCATCCGATGGTTGGACGATTCCAGACCCATTGGGATGCGAGCTGCACACACGTGACAATGTCCACAGGACATTTCGCATTTTTGACATGTACGTATCTTCAAAAATTTGTAACTTGCATGTTCATATGTAGGGGACTTATCACTGTATTGTGATAATACTGTATCAAGTGGTCCCTGGTAATTACCGTCCCTACTAAATAGTATAAAATTCCTTTAGAGATTCTTTATCGGGCATTCTCAGGTTTTACCCTGTTCCCTGATAGACAGCTTAAACAAATCAGGAATATTTTCATTGTTCCTCCTCCGCTGTCCGTGTGGGGACTTGACTTCATCGACGTCTTTGTGTGAAGCAGCCTGCCTGACACTGATTGGTGATGAAAGGGAGGATGGAGGTCATTGGTCAAATAACTTCCTTGTAGCTTTTCTTTAACAAGCCCTTTAACAGGGGTCAAGAAGAGACCACTGGGTGAACAAGCAAAAAGCTGAAAAACGAGGGAAAGGAATACAACAGAACCATTCAAACACACACACACACACACACACACACACACACACACAGCTTACATGATATCTCAACATGGCTTATCTACCAGGTTGTATGTTAAGTCCTGCTCTCTTTATCTTTATTCGATACGCATTTCTGAACCACCACGTTTCCTTTCCCGGTTCTTGTGAGGCAAATATACCAGTATCATTTTGTATGTGGTGGTAATATATGTGTGTGTGAGTGTGTGTGAGAGAGAGCAAGCGTGTGCTGCCCTTAACTGAATATTAATGTCGCTTTGTTCTCATTAATCACATCCTTTGCTCTGCTGATTTCCTGTTAGTCCCTCCATCACATAAAGGCCTCTCCCCTAACAACCCCCACAGACACACACACATACGCACACACGCGCACACACACAAAGCAAAAGTGGCTATGAGCCAACTCAATCTGCATCTGCTATGAGGGACAGTGCAGTCCTGGGGGGGGATGTGCGAGCAGCAGCGTCCCTGTTCATCACAAAGCCGTAAACCATGAGCCACGTCTGCAGGAGCGTCACTGCACGCAGGATGTATTCGATGTGGATGGACACGTTTCGAATGCGCACACAGTTCCATACACATATAGGTTCCGTCGAATTATTTAGCATCCTGTCTTACACATCGATGCTGGAGCTTAAATTTTCTGATAGCAGATATAGAATAAGTAGATGATATCTGCCTGAAAGGCTCCGGAGGCATAACAAGAGCACTAGTGTTTTTTCCCCCTCCTGGAGTGGCAGCTCCAGCTCTGCATGGTGTGGGAGGCAGAAATAGACTCCAGTGAGTCTGTCTCTGGGTGAAAAAAAATCCCATTTCCCAGTCCTTGATAACCACACACCTCATTTCCTACATATCCCTCATCCCTGGCCAAACAAAGGTGGAGGTGAAGAGATGTGTGTCTGTTTTTGTGCAAGATAGAGGTTAAAGGGTTGGAAAGACACAAAGCAAGTAATCTGGGTTCCTGGAGCAGGAAGAGAAGCAAATCATGCATGGATTTTAAATTTCACAGCTGAATACTTGGGGGGGAAATTGCTAAGTTAAAAAAAAAAAAAAAAAAACTATCCTTTATTAGCCGATGATATAAACAGTAAGAGCGTTGCTTTTACAGGGATGGAGGGCTCCAGGAACACGGTTGTGAATATTACACGGAGGCTATTATCACTACAATTACGGCTGCACCGGAGAATCAGATCTACTCGTGAAAGTTGACACTTCATTGACGAAGCCCGCCCGTGTTAGTCAGGACGATAGAAAATTCACACTCGTCCTAACAGAAACGTGGGCGCAGTGAAGACGCTGTTAAAGCGTGACACTGTTAGGCCACGTCAGTGCTGACTTTCCACATCATCCCATGATGCACCGGACTTCTCCTCCCTGTTCAATCCCTGCTCTGCTCACACTAAATGGAAACAGCCTTTTACAAGGACATATTTTTGTTCTGTACCCCCCCACCCCACCCCACCCCTTTTAAATTCTTTCTTTAGCACAAACTGACTGGACACGGGTGCACATCATGCCAGGATGCGGGAGCACAGGACGGCATGTTCTTTCCATGGTAAAAGGAATCTCTCTCGCCTTTGTTATTTCAATTTCACGGTCAATTGCTGATTGGCATTGAACTCTGGCCTGCTCGGAACAAATAACTAAATGCATCAGTGATTAGTCAGGAATCAGCGTCTCATTGTTAATAACCTGGCAGAAGTGCGTATCAATTTTAGCGCCGCTAATGAGGGTGTTAAAAAGCCACTGCGCTATCTTCCAAGTTAGATGGAAGGATAAAGGAAGCGAGTGAGCGTTAACACTACACAACAGATTGTGGTTACAAGCTTTACTTCCAGTTCACGTAGTCAGATGCAAACCCTGACCTCTCCAGTTTTGTTTTGTTTTTTCTTTTTTTACACCGGGTGTGTTTATCGTGCTACGCCGTCGTCCAGCACGCGAGGTTGGATCATGCAAAGCTTACGGGTCTGACCTATTTGCTTATGACTATATGACCCAGGTGCGGCTTTGTTTGATTCAAATTCTATACGCTTTTGTCGTCTGTTTTCTTCATCTCAGAGCGGAGGTGGATAATGTAGTTACGTCTTCTCACTGCTTTACCGTGCATTCAACTCAGGTGGTCTCAGTTTGCCAAGAAGGAAGAAGCAGGGATTTACCACACGCCAGCATTTTGAAACCTGAGAGATGGAGATTTATTCCTGTAACAAATATCCTTTGACACATATTCGCCAATGCTCATGGTGTTGTTAAGTCTCCCTAAGTTTCACATCGTTTACAGTATTTCTCCTCTGCCACTACTCCGTGTCACGCTAAGAAACTCCTCTCTGCTGAAACAGTTTGACATTTTGAAGCTATTAGCCAAAGGCTCCTCCGTCCATCATTGCGTCTGCTTGCTATGAAAATGCACACCCTGCATGCACACTCAAAAAGAGAGAGGAAACACACAATCCCTAACCCTTGAGCTAACCATTTTTTTTGCACCATGCTGTTTCCCTAAGCGGATAAAAACGCTAAACAATCCGAGTGCAATTCTTTTCCATGGTATTGCATAGAACGATGTTAAATGATTTTTAAAGAATTTTTGAACAAACTTTCTGTATAAACAAACAAAAAAAAAGAGTTGGTTCTCCATAATGTAGAAAAGCATGATATTATTTTGACTTTGGTGGAGGCAAAAATTTGCAGACACACTGTTTTGTGTTTTTTAATTAAAAACACGCTCTGCTTCACGCAGCAGCTGTTAAAATTTGAATAGCAAAAATATTTGTTTACTGATATGTGCAAGCTGAGAAAGTAAGAACTTTGCTCATGTATTCTTCTACTACACTAGAATGCTATACTAAAATACACATAAATCTACCAATACTCTATATTAAGGAAATGCAAAGCTAAAACCAGCCATCTGATTCATAAATCACATATTTAAAAATATTCGCTACAGTATATACACCAATCAGCTATAACATTATGACAACTGATAGATGAATAACATAATTATGTAATTATAATAGAACCTGGAACTGGGTTGGATATACAGTATTGGGCAGAAAAAATTGGCCAAGCGTATGAATTTGAGCAACTCCGACAAGGATCAAACTGTGACGGCTAGACGACTGGTTCAGAGCAACTCCAAATCTGCAGCTCTTGAGGGACGTTCCTTTTCTGCAGTGGTCAGGACCTACCAAAAGTTGTCCAAGGAAGGAGAATCTGTGAACCGGTGACAGGGTCATGGGCGGCCAAGGCTCACTGATGCATGTGGGGAATGAAGCCTCTTTCTGCCTCACTGTAAAAATGGTTCATTGCTTTGAGGAACACAACAGCAAGTTTAAATTGTTGACTTGGCCTCCAAATTCTCCACATCTCAATCCAATTGAGTATCCGTGGGATGTGCTGAAAAAACAAGTCTGATCCATGGTGGCCCCATCTCACAACTTACAGGATTTAAAGATCTGCTACTGATGGCTTGGTGCCAGATACCACAGCAGATCCCACATCTTCAGAGGTCAAGCGTAGTCCAGGCCAAGACGTGTCAGGGTTGTTTTCAAGGCCAAACAGGGAAGCTGTTTAATATTATCATTTTTAGACATGCAGATGCATCTCCAGTGTGTATGTACAAACAAAAAAGGCAAACACGAGGCTTAGTGGTTAGCACTGACGGCTTGCACCTCCAATTCCTCCAATCACAGGTTTAATTCTTGTCTGTGTGCATGGAGTTTGCATGTTCTCTCTGTGCTTGGTGGGTTTCCTCCAGGTACTCTGTTTTTCTCCCACAATCCAAAGACATGCAGATTAGGCTAACTGGCGTTCCCAAATTGACCGTAGCGTGTGAATGAGCGTTTGAGTGCATGTGTCTATGTGTGTGTGACCTGCGAAGGATTGGCACCCTGTCCAGGATGTACCCCACCTCGTGCCCTAAGACACTGGAATAAGCTCCAGGTCCCTGTGACCCCAGGATAAAGCGGTATAGACGATGAGTGAGTGAGTGAGAGATGATGCCCTCCCCTAGTTTGTTGCTCATGTCTGCTGTGCTCGGAAGGGGCGTGGCTCAGCAGTAGCTCTTTTACATAGGCATTTAAATGGCACATTATACTCACACCTTTGTGGGAGCTCTGAGACCTGTGTTAACATGTTAAAAAACAGTAAAATATGGAAACTTTAAATGATGCTAAAGAGCCATAATTATCCAATGAAAACCCTCTTAATGTAATTATTACTTTAGACTGATGGCTTTCATGCCTACTTTGTTCTATATAGAATGCAGTATGAAATCTTCATACATAAATAAATATTTCATACATATTTATTTAATTCAGTTAATCTGCGCTGTGGTTTACAACAGACACCTTTACTGATATTTTCATGTCTCAGAAAGGACAGACAAAGTCGTAAAACCGTTGCAGAATCGGTCCTAATGCAGGGCAACATGTGTACATCCTTCATTATGACACGGCGACAAAGAGGACCAACACCGCTCGAGAGGAGGAGATATACACACTTCAGCTCTGCAGCGGCAGAAAGGAAATTCAATGTGTGCATGAATCAAGCGCTCGCTTCGGGTTCTCTGATTACTGTCAGTGATGACACAGTACCCCGCAGTCTCCCTAAGAATTCGCATTACTTCTAATACAGGAGCAGAGAGGGGAACCTAAGCAGCTGCATCCTCTATCTGTTCCACAGCACTGCTCTAAAATGAACCAGTCACACGAGACCGTTAACGTTCTGGAATCTGTCGTCATTAAACGTCCGAAACAAGCGCACCCGCCGACAAGAGCGTCTGAATTATGACTGGGTGTGTATGTGTGTGTGTGTGTGTGTGTGTGTGTGTGTGGTTTTATGATGGGTTATGCGGAGGAAACAAGAAGATCTATATCAAAAAGCAATACATTTAGATTCGGTCTTCATGTGAAGGAAGGATAACTATGAATATAGAATGAACATAATTGAGATCGAACCATGTTTCAATTCAAGGACAATATACGGCAGAATAGAACGAGGAGTCAGAATGTGCATATCAAATGGGTGCATGGGTAAGTGCGAACTTGTCTCAGTTGAATGCTAACACTAGCTGTCGTATTATGTTGGTGCGGGTCTGTGTGTGTGTGTGTGGGTCGGTTACAGCGTTAAGGTCAGACTGCAGCACAATAATTAGTTTATTTGAGCAGCAAGGACGTGCATGTCCTTTGCAACATGCACTGCAGACAGTATCCAAAAAGCAGATGCAGGCTGTATAATTGCTTGAATTACAATGTAGGAAAACAGAGTTTTAGACTATTTGTTATTTCTGGAATCTTTCTGTGGTCATGACCTCTGTACCTCTCGAGCAGGCTATACAAAATCTTACAAATTACCAAAACTGTCCTGTGTGGGCAGAGGAAAGAGGTTACAATTACAAAGAGAGGAACTTAATCCTGTTCTTTTCTCATTAAGCTAATGCATAAACAAGATCTGCGACACATACAGTATTAAACTCAGAGCAGTGGATTAGCCCATGGAAAAATCTCATGCACCTGCATTCAGAAGAATATAATGATAAAGATGTGCAATGTGCTGCACTGTATATATCTTTAACACACATCCTGCTAGGAAATGCTGAGAAATTATACAGAATGTATCTCTCATTCATGAATATGTAAATATACTCTTAAAAAATGGACTAAACTGTTCACAAAGGTTGTCAATGGAATAGTAGCCTCAAGGGTATGTCTTTTGTCCCTCTAGTCAGAGGATCATAATTGTAGAGAAACCTCATTAAAGAATATAATTGGACTTTAAGGACCGCTGTTGTACTTCTGAAAAGGGAACATTTACAATGTTTATACCTTAGGGAACAAAACTACAGTATCCCGGTTCTCTAGACAGTGGTAGTTCAGAGGGTTAAGGCTCTGAGTTACGTTCAGGTCGCAGCACCACCAGGCTGCCACTGTTGGGACCTTGAGCAAGGCTCTTAACCCTGTCTGCTCCATGGCTGACTCCCGGGATATGCAAAGAGATTTTCACTGTACTATAATGTAGTGTATATGTGACAAGGCAAGGCTTAACTTAACATAAATTGAGCCGGACTTATATAGACTGCAATTTACTCCAAATATTCTGGAATGTCATCAAGAGGAAGGTGGATGGTGACAAACCATCAAACAAAGCTGAGCTGTTTGCTTTTTTTTTTTTTTTTTTTTGCAAAAACAGTGGTATAAAGTTACCCAACAGCAATGTGAAAACTTGGTGGAGAGCATGCCAAAACGAATGAATGCTGTAATTGCAAATTGGGGTTATTCCACCCAAGGTGGTGCTGCTGTCGACTGGACTTGTTTGTACAGCACATCCCACAGATGCGCAATTAAACTAATTCAACACCTTTAACTATTTGCCATATTCATGGCCATTGCCATTGGGAATACTGTTGATGTGAAGATGTTTACTTGGTCTACATCAATGTTTAGGCACAGTATTATTTGTCAAAGTAACATCCACATGAACGCCAGGAACTAGTAGAACATTTCCCATGACACTGTCTCTGCCAGCTTGCCGTCTTCTTATAGTACATTCCGGTGCCATTTCTTTCCTCAGACGATATCACCATCTTCCATTGCTCCATGGTCCAGTTTTGATGCACATAGCAGAATCATGTCCATGGTGGAGACGGGTCATCATGGGAAACCTGAATGGTTTGCAGGTGCGCAGTCATACAGTATATACGACAAGCAGTAATGCACCGTGTGTCCTGACACCCTTCTGTTAAAGTCAGCATCAAGTTTTTCGGCAATTTGTGATATACGTAGTATCTTTTCAGTAGGATCCGGATTCACTCCCAACATTGAGCGTCCAGAGTTTGTCGGTTGTTCTTTTCTGGACCACGTTTGGTGGGCTGAATAAAAGAGACACACGGTAAGACCGGTTTTGGAGTTGCTCTGTCCCAGCACGACATTACTTGCCCACTGTTCCTAGTTCCCACAAATCAACTCCGAGAACTGCCTGTTGTCTTGCTGCCTGATATATCCCACCCCTTTAACAGGTGCCACTGAAATGAGATAATCAATGTTATTCACATTACCTGTCAGTGGTTTAAAGTTATGGCTGATCGGCTCATGTCTTCACGTCTGAGTGGAAGCACATGTTAGCCTTCGTCCTCCCGGCTTGATAGCTGTTGTGGGATGGGGAGAGCTGGCTTTCAGTGGACTAAGTGGAATTTATAAATGCAATTTTCCCGCTTTGGATGGTAACCAGATTTTCAAATGCGTTATAGGTCTGTTCAATTCTCAAATCAGATGATGTTGATTCCCTTTTAACAGCACACATCCGACTGTAGTTCCTGCTTTAACAAATTACAGTTTTATATTGATGCACTGCTTCCGATTGGTTGTTGTTTCCATAGTAACAGGGACTTGTCTGATAGATGCTTCTAAGAGTGGTGAAGCTTTCTCTTAAGAGATGTTTATGTAATATTTATAGAAGTAGTCTTGGTTATCAGCACTTTGTACCAGACAGTAGGTTTTCGCTCACATGAGCAGGTTTATTCCCGGGAACTTTACACCTTCCAGGTGCTCTGTAAGAATACAGCTAGCTCTTTTTGCCTGATTAACTTCCGAAAAGCGGAGCATGCTAATCCTGAGTTAGGGTGATGGAGAGTCTGGGTCTCTCAGTCTGTGTTTTAAACTGAGTGATGCTGAATTAATCAGATGGTACTGATGGGAGCATGGACCAGAAGGGGGGTGAGGCAAGGACAGCAACTGCTGATGGTTGTTTTATGACGTGATCTGTCTTTGTTCTGCCACACGTGCAGCTAGATCAGTTGTGTCAGGGCTGAGGTAAGAATCGTCCCTTGAGGACAGAAACATGAAGGGATGTGGAGTGGACATGAATGTGTGTTGTATGTAGCAGTATATCACTGGGTGTCAATTCTTTGTCTCAAGGTCTGCGTGATGCAGGGATAATGCATGGCGCTATAAAGTTGACAGAGTGTTGGGAGCTCATCCCCTTGCGACATATAAATATGTGTCTCTGTGTGTGTGTGTCTGTGTGTGTGTGTGTGTGTGTGTGTGTGTAAATACAGAATCTGCTGACTCAGTACTTCTCTTTTTCTCTCCCTCACTCTTTCCTTTCCTGTCTCCGCTGGGAGTGAACACTAATCAGAGCTCACATGACGGAGTCACTCAGTGCACTGATGTGTGCAGTCCATAACATGCGCACAAAGTACAGCTAGATATCCTAACGCAGTACCGAAAGTTCTGTTGCACCCCTCCTCTCTCTCCTTCTCTCCCTCATTACCTCTGTGTCACCCTCCTGACTTCACTCAGGCCACACGGTCCCAAATGAAACACCAGAGGGACATGCGCAATCCACCACAACAGCTAAAAATGTCCACAGAACAGGAAGCAGGGCAGTCATCAATCACAGTCCCTCATTTTTTTTTTTTTTTTCGCAGTGTCTCCTTTCACAGACATGTTCCACTCCCCTGATGCTCCTGATGCGTAATATGACAGCTCTGATGCCTAGCTGCCATTTTACTCTCACTCACTTCATTACAGCCACAGAGAGATGACCTTGCTCGCCGTCTCTTTCCCGCCATCTCTCTTCACTCCTCCACCTTCCCCCTCTCCAGTCGAGTGCCACACTGTCTCTTATTCCCAATTACATGCCACTATTTCATCGTACGCGCATGCAGCGCACATTTTTCTGTGTTCTGGCATAGGTTTAAATGAAGTGTAAAGAAGACTGATGAGTTGATTAGGAGAAAAGAGAGGAAAACATAACAGGCGAGCATAGAGTAGAACAGAACAGAAAATACGAAAAGAGAGCAGAGCGTTAAAGAACAGAACAGCAGAGAGGAGAGCAGAAGAGCAGAACAGGAGAGACGAGAACAGCAAAGAAAAGAACAGTAGAGAGGAGAGCAGCAGAAGAGCAGAACAGTAAAGAGCAGGGATCGGAGAAAAGAACAGGAGATAACCAATAAGAAGAGAGCAGAACAAACGAGAGCAGAACATCAGACAAGAGATAGGAGAGTGCAGAAAAGACAAGAGCTGAACTGCTGAGAAAAGAAAAGAAGAATGCAGAATTTTCGAGAGCAGAAACACAAGTAGGCAGACCAGAAGAAGCAGAACAGCAGAAAGAAGAAAGGTATATTTCTACCATATTTTTACTGTTTCAGGGGGGGTTGGGGGTGGATATGTTACAGTACATCAGTATAAAAACATTAAACATGGAGATGCCTACATTTTAGTAAGAATGCAAGTGAACACCTTTACAGTATATACCTTTGAATACCTTTAGCTTTATTACGCAGAAGGATGTTTACTGTATTGCCCTGGCGATAAAGAGTTATGGAATTATTCAAAAGCAACTTTATCATCAGCTTTAAATCATCCTAAGATTGTGCTGTTACAATGTGAAGTTTCGAATTTGCATCATACAGTGGTGCTGTTGGCAGAGATGAACATCTGCTCATAAACCATCATTTTAACCGAATTTACCACTGATTTTTTCATTGAGTTTTTAAAAATGGCTCAGGAAAATTAATGTTTTTAACTGACTAGAAGGTACCGACAATATGTGTTCAATCACGATGTGCGTGTTTGTGTCTGTGTTACACACTGACCTGTCTTTCAGACATAACATAGATATAGTTATGGTCCAGCGAGAATGCCATGTCTTTGAGAATAGGGCTCCTGTCCTTAATGACGGTCACTGTCTCGTACTGCATGCCGCCATGAGGAGGCCCGTCCACACGGATCTGAAAGAGGAAGACAAAGCAAAACACATAAGCAAATAACCACTGGCATACAACAATACAGCAGTGTGCTATAATCCCTTCTTACTGGGATGTTTTGCGAATAATCAGACATCAGCATGGAAATAACTAACGGTCCGGTCTTGTCTCCTTTGTGGTATTAAATCAGGCTGGGAGAGCATACAGTATATGGACATGGACGTCTCTTTCATTAGTCAGTAAGTCATTTAGTTCCATTCAACAAACATCCGTGATGCGCAGCAGACGCGCATACATGTGGCTCGTGTGGGGGGGAGGGGGGGGGGTTGACTCGAGGTCAGTCGTCTGTCTAGTGGGAATTCACAATGGCAAAATATATGGTGTGTCAGTACAGGAAAAAGCTTAATGATGGAAAAGAAAGAGGGAAAACCGAACATCCCTGTGTGGACAACAAAGCCCTATAGGATACAATCAGGACAAAGATCTCGTAAGTACACAAACCAGACTGTGACTAAGAAAAATGCCTTGACGAACATGACTGGATTATGACAACAGTGACCTTTTACATGATTAGTGATCAGTTCATGGCTATTAATTAAACACATTACATGTGAAGTCGTTATGTTTTATTATTTTTTTTGAATAGATGACTGGTTTGAATGCGATGCAGAGGAAAAAATCACATGCCTTTGTGTCCAGCCTTATTTTTTTCTTACCATGAACAAGTCTTGTCAGGACTCAATTAATCAAACCAGAACTTACTGTATTTTCTTTGTTGAAAAGCTGTTCGGCTGCTCCTGCTAAGAGACAAAACAGCAGATCGTCTGATCTGCATATATGATTGGCACAGGTTTTATTCCAGATGCCCTTCCTGATACAATCACTAAACGGCTCTCAGTGCAATATGCTGTCTGCCAGTTAAAAGCAGGGGAGAAAGGAGGGGGGGAACCTGTGTTTTGCAGACACACACACACACACACACACAAAATCACGACTAATGCAATCGTTGCAATAGCTAATATATGATTAGTGCAATACGTCTAGTGCTGTCTAAACTATTATTACTTATTACTCTGCTACCTTTTCTTTTCTGTAGTAAATTTACTACATGATTAGTGCAATTTGTCATGTCTGATGAAATAATCTGTCCATGTAGCCATTACTTATCTACTTCTACATATTTCAATAGGTTCCATGCACACGTATTCAAATTGTACCAAACCATCTATCCATCTAGGAACCTCTGTTGTCCAACTACGGACCGTGGAGGCCAATGGTGGCCATCATCTATGTTTCCATTTTCACGGCCGTGTCAACATTCACACGCTAACTACGGGTTATATGGGAACGCCAATTAGCCTAATCTGCATGTCTTTGGACTGTGGGAGGAAACCGGAGTACCTGGAGGAAACGCATCAAGCACAGGGAGAACATGCAAACTCCATGCTCACAGACCCGAGGCAGTAATCAGACCCAGAGCTTTATTGTGCAAGGTGACAGTGCTAACCACTAAGCCACCGTGCCACCATTGTACCTAATAGGCTATATAAACATACATACAGATAATACCAAAAAGCATAGTTCCTGGGTAATATGAGGCCTGATTTTTATCCATACGTATATCAGTTTTTTCATA
>JAQMYL010000015.1:18432587-18464390 GCA_030014365.1 Clarias pachynema | reverse complement strand
TCCCGGCCGAGGTGGCTCAGAGCCCACTGCAGTCGTTCCCATGACATTTCAGCGAGTGGAACGTCTGATCTTTGAAAATCCACGGATGTAAAGATCTGTAAAGATCAATGTGTTTTATGCCTTAATTCACTATTCACAAGTTCACTTGAATGGAACACATATTCAGCATTGCATTTCTTTTTTCTGGTCTGATTAGTGAATGTTTAAGAATGTCTACTGCTGATTAAATGGAAAAAAAAAAAGGTCCAAATCAAATCAGAGCTCAGGGTGTTAGTCAAAAAAGTGGCAGTGAAAAACACAACATATGCCCTTCAAGATCTTTTGTCTTATTTATAGCCATGTACTGATCACCAACGGTTCAGGATTAAGTTAAATGTTGAACTGTACTGTTGTACAGTAGCTATTCCATCGTGTTATTTGCTTACCCAGACATTTCTACACAAGGAATTTTATGTAGCTGGATCAGAGTTTCAGAAAGGAATAAATCTTTAAAAGCATTTGGCTCCTGAATCCAAAATATTTAGCAGCTGAATCAAACTTTTAGGAGCTAAAATTCAACCCGTTTCATAAGATAACCAGGTGAATACGTGTACCAACGTTAAATTAAACTGGAGCCATGTTACAAGAAACTGATAATGATGACGGGATATTGATTGAGTCCAGCTGGGATGACTGTACTGTACCTGAAAACTTGGTTGACTCAGTCTCTGTTAGGCAGTGAAACCCAGTCCTTGACTAACGTTAGCTTACTTTGGATAATCAGCAAGCCACCATGCCGCCTTCATAAATTACTACCAAATTATGTAGAACAGTTGAATGGTCTTGGAAACTGTTTAATGATCCTAAGCACCCAGTCCTTCTGTACTATGACGTGAGCTCCTGTACCCTCGTGATGGTCAGGAAGACGCAGCAGATGAGAGCACTGGATTAAAGACTGCTGCATGTCGTTTCGGTTTTATTGTGGGGGTATGATCTGGATAAAAATCCCTGACAGTTTTTATTGTTGAAGACTCCTAGTAGACTCCTAGCTCTTACACCAAAACTCACAAATGCCTGATGGTTTAGAGATAATTTATTTTGAACATTTAGTAGAGAAGTGAACAACTCGAGTGAAAAATGTGATGAGATGTTCTCTATCAGTTCTGCTTGTCTGCGTCTGCGTGCAAAGTTGTCATTCTGTCACCTCGAAGACACCTTTCTGGCAACAAGCAGTTAGCAGAAGGAGAAAGAGGCTGGGCTTACCATGCGTGTTAACCCCACATGCTTCTGTTTTAACCCATCCTGAGCAGGATGAGCAGATTACATTTGACCCTACTAGGGTTTGTTGTTCAGAGAAACTCCTCAGGCGTGAAGTAATTAGTGTCTGTTACTATGTGCTGCATGAACAATCTCTCTCTCTCACACACACACACACACACATGCTCTCCTGAATCAGCCAGATAAAGCAGGAGTGAATGTGAATCTACACAAGCCAACACAGTTAAAATGGATTACAGCAGATTGAAGATAGACCGCAGGACGGATTACACTGTCAATCTGAGATGAAAAGCTCTCTCTCTCTCTCTCTCTCTCTCTCGGTCATACATTCTGTCCTCACTATATTTGTGCATACTTCTAGACAAGGCACCCCACTGTGCATGATTCCTACTGAGATCTCCGCAATTCTGAGACATGTCCTTCTCCAGTTCTCCAGCTTATGGTTTACACACTTTATGAGAGCTGCACATACACGGATGTTTAACACCTACCTTATTCCCTACAATCCTTACTGCAGTACTAAGCAACTATATTACAACCATGACTATATGATAGGATTGAACATATTGTAAGGTACACTAAGTGTCCATCAACTGTCCAGATGCAAACAACATCTGTCTTGGGCAACCAACAGTTAGCGAGCGACAGTTAATGTATTTAACAGGGGTGAATGTTCTTTCAATTCAAAACTTTTAAATTCGTACAGGTACTGTGTAGACAGAAGGTGAAGAGAATGAACTTTCCACTCATTTCACTTTAGAAAATCCGATACTTTCTGTGGTTGAATCCCAAATAAAGTTAAATGGAAAGCAGATGGTTGTATAAAAAAGTATATTAAATAAGTATATAAAAAGTATATTAAACTTTGTAAAGCCTGACATTGCGAGAAACAGCACAGTATGTCTCATCCCAATAGCTCACATTCATACTTGCAATCCTGTGAAATCTGCAGCAGGTGGATATTTTCCGCCTTTTTACAAACGTTGATACACCTCCTGGGTGATTCTTATGCATTGTTCTGAGGAATTCTACCTACACACCTATTACAATACTGTCAAAAGAGATAGAACATAACTGCTTGAAGCCTAACCTTGGATGCCCCATAGTCTGAAAGTCAAAGCATATTCAGTTCAGACTGCAAAGTTCAACATATCTTCCTGTTTAGAGAACAGCGAGAAAACCTCTTTGCTTAAAATTTGCTTGAGAAAGGTTGTTGGGACAACCTATACGATTTACAAATGCAAATCTGGAGCACGGATTACATTTACAGCATTTGGCAGACACCATTATCCAAGGTGACTTGGCATTATCCAGAGGAAGCTTGGCAGTCCTAGGATTTTAACTCTTTGGAGCAGTAGTTCAACATTTCAACCAGTGAGGCGCGACTGCCAGATTACTAAGTGCCCAGCAGAAACCGTTATATTGTATGTCATTGTTATATATTTGTAATCAGGTTCGAATGATGTTCAGACATAACACAACACTGCAGCATTGAATATTAGAAATACTTCAATAAAATGTTGCCATTAGAACCGTAAATATCATCAAATATACAACGTAATTATCAACATTCACTTATTGTAGTGGTTTGCATGACGTCTGACTGCGCCTATGTCCATGGTCTGAAATTAACAGATCTACTCAGAGTTCAGGAATCCCGATTGGAGAACAGGATGTAGCGGATGGGACTGACCATAGCGAACACTACAGCTTCCTGAACGCAATGCCTGCATCTCATGTCTCTTGTACACAAAGCAATCAAGGGTGTTGTAGCATTATCTCTCTATTTAATTTACTTTTGAAAATACTACCATGAAGAGCATCACGCCTTTCAAATGCGGAAAAAAACAGTGCTAGCGATAGCAGCGGCAGGGTGCAGAGGGTAAGTATTGATTTGGAAGTGAGCCAAAAGGTTATCAAAGAACACATAGGTGGAAAATCAGTGGATAAGATTGCTTTGGATTTAGGTTTTGCTACACTTAAGCGACTCCTAGATTCTCTTAGGATCTAGTGTGATGATTTCACTTTTTTAGTAAAAGTTTGCCTTCCATTTCCCGATCTACCAACTTTGTTACATTTCTGAGGTCTAGTTAAAGGAACCAGCATTAACCCTTTCAGCAATTTGAGCTACAGTCGCTCTTCTTGAATCAGACAGTATGGGACAGCCATCTGTGCTCATGTACATCAATAAGCTTGGCCACCCATGACCTTATCACTACTGCACCAGTTTTCCTTCCTTGGAGCCCTTTTTGGTAGCTCATGACCACTGGAACATCCCACAAAAGCTGGAGTTGCTCTGACCTAGACGTATACCCATCACAATTTGGCCCTTGTCACAGTCGCTAACATTACAATATCTCTTTACAGAGCTTCCTGGAAGTGGGTGGAATATATTAGTTCAGAGAATTTCAAAAACTGCAGGTCTTGTGGGATGTTCACGGTCTACAATGGACAGGACTTACCAAAATTAGTCCGAGGAAAAAAAGTAATAAACCAGCGACAGGGTCATGGGTGACCAAGACTCACGGATGCATGTACAGTAGGAAGTGAAGGCTGGCCCATTTAGAGATTTTCTGGTCTAAAAACTAACTATGAGACTGAACATCTTCATATTCGCAACTTTATATTTTGGTAATTCCTTCAATGTTATACAGTACCAACATCATGTAGTCAACATTGGTCCAGATTTATTTATTTATTTTATTTATTTAATTAAAGTAATTTCAGAATCATCCGTATATAAACAGTGTTCCAACGTCTGTAATGTTGCCAGATTAATATTATCACAATAATGCTTTAACAATCAAAGCTACTGTAGGATGAGACCAAGCAGAGAGACGTGTTTTTTTTTAATGACTATACTACCACAAATTCTTTACTCAGAAACAGGAACTGGTTAAAAGGACAAATTATATAAATTTAAGGTTTAACGACAAAGAAATTATAAATGAGGCCTTTATAAAAGTATAGAGTGTATAGATATACAAGTATGTTTTATGTGTCTGGAAACCCCATCAGTTCTGGCAAGCAACAACAACAACAACAATAACAACAAAAAGGGAAACGGTTTTATTTACTTTCGAATCTTGTTTACAGTATGTGCCGTAGTCCTTAGAATCTTTATATTGCAGTTCTTTCCCTTTTAACTTTCAGTTGTAACTAGACTTATAAAATGCTATAACTTCGCCTGTGGTTGTAAACAAAAGGAAAACAGATTTTAGTTCAGGAAGAGTTGTAGAATTTAGAATTATATAAAGCCCAAAATACCCAAATTTAACCATGTTAAAGGGTTTTCGAGGTCATACAGGGGAATGTTGTTAAAATTATATTTTGTAGATACCCAGAAGCAGCCGATAAAGAGTATATTTTTTTATTAAAAAATGTGTGCAAAATCAGTGTCCTAGCCACATCTGAAAACCCATATTAAGCCCTCAATCTGCATGCACTGTGAACTTATTATGAATGCACAATTAACATATTGCCTAGCTAATTGGGTAATTAAATACTACATTCATTTAAAGCTGAATTCAAATTTTGCCGCATGACGTGCCTCAATGAGGCTCATTTTACATCCCTAGTACATATATTGTACTATATCCGCACGAACAAGGGACAGTAATGGTTTATTAGTGTACACAAATCAAAACACACCATTCACAGGAAATTGCAGGGAGAAAAAAATGAAGATTTAATCTATGATCCAAGATTGGGACAAAATCTATTAGCGAACAATCAGAAAATCATCCATCTATTCTAGTGGAGGTGTATGAAATAGCTAGGCAAGACTTAGTGACTTCGTAGGTGGATGTCACATACCTCATTAATATTTCATCTATATTAAGTGTCTGACACCCTGCAGCTAAAGAACTCCTGACATCCTTGTTAAAAGAATTTCCCACAGTGCCTGTGACCCTCTGTGCCTCCGTCCCATGTGTAGAAGACGTTTTATTATGGATCCCGCTGCAGTTTTGGACAGAGCACTCCGGCACATTTAAGTGTCAAATCAAACAATCTCTGCAGCACTGGCCAATTATCATGCTATAATTTTCATGTCCTTTGTAAATAATGTGATGAATTCAAAACTTTCTTCATTTGGCGTTTTAGGAAAGTCAAATATAAATATTTCACTGTACCAGAATTTCTTTTAGACGTGTTTATGGATAATCTTATTCCAATCAGGCAAAGCAGTGAGATATTTTTTTTATTGGTTGACAAATACCATGTTTTTTTATTGCATTAATCATAAAATAATTATTAAGCAACATAATCATGAGAGGGAGAAAAATGCAAAAAGTTATTGCACAAAGTAGAGTCTACAATCCCTTATTCCACACACAAAGTAGTGCCCTAGATCAGGGGTTAGAGAGGGATTTAGATTTGTGTTAGATGGTAGTGAGCTTTATAGCCATAAATAAAAGACCGTAAATGGTCGGCTCAGAGGCAGTTTGAAAAGAAGAACTTATTAAGGAGACAGTGTGTTTTTTTAAATGAAAAAAATGTGTTTTTCATTTAAGTGTGTTTTCTTGCTAAACAACAAACTGTTAATTAATTAATTAATTAATTAATTAATAATTTTTTAAAAGATCACCTTTCTCACCCAGAAAGCACAGCCAATTTTGCTCTCTTGATCTCCAGCCATAGATTTTCGTGGCATCATCAAGATTCGATCTCCAGATGATAGGCCCAAAAGCTTTCCTGCCAACCACTCAACAGCCCCCTCATGTTACCCTTTTCATCTTTACTACATGCGTACTGAGACCAAATCCTGAATAAGTACTTCGAATCACTTTGAAAATCAGTAATATCTTTAATTTTTGGAAAAAAGTACCTCTGTACTTTTGTAGTGCAGCCAGCTAAATATAACGCTTTGTGTTAAACCAGCAGAGGCAAACCCAATATCCAGGACTCGGTCCAAGTCCGTTCACTGGGAATGAGTTTTCGGGTAACTCCTGCTGAACATTTTGGTATTTGATGTTTTTTCCCATCTGCCTAATTGGCCTAAATGTCCCACTTTAAGATTTACAAGGAGGCCGCATTCCTCTGTCCTGCTTTTTTTAGTATCCTTTCCTCCTGCAATCTGAACCGCAGAGCTGTGTAAAGCAATTCAGTGGGAGAAAACAGCAGCTTTTTTAACCTTTTTGTACTGTTTAGGTTGGCTCAGTATACAGTTTCCAACATGAGAATTAAAACATCACTTGGCTTAAATGTATTAATCATGATTAACTCATGTTACAGGAAATATATGAATGTGATTTTGAGATCACAGCAGAGCTGAAGTAAAGAAGAAAAAGAAGATAAAGAACCTCAGTAAACATATAAGAAAAATGTGTTTTAGCATTTCTAATTTAATCCAACATTTTTTTTATTTTAAATTATACTGGTGAAAACAGCTTATGTGAAAATGCAACCTTTGAAATTATAATTTTTATTTCCTGAATGAGGAATTTTATTTCTGCATTTCCTGTTAGTGCCGATGGCTCTTCACACTTCATTGCTTTCCATCATTTTTCTGCGGTTTTATAATTTTACGTATCTGCACACCTCAATTTACTCCTCCTCCTTTAACCAGTCTTGAGACATACACACACACTCATACACTACGGGCAATCTGGAAACACCAATTAGACTTCTCTGCATGTCTTTGGACTGTGGATGGAAACCAGAGAACCAGGAGGAAACTCACCAAGAACAGGGAGAGCATGCAAACTCGGTGCATACAGACTCGAACCACAATCTATAGTGCTAACCACTATGTCATTTGGCATTACAGAGTTCCCTCAAGCTGGCAAGGACTCCAGGAGTTTGTGCAAAACTCAAATTAACTCAAATCCAGCAGACTGTCTTCTGAAGACCCGCTTCAATAGAAGAGTTTATTCATGAATCTGAGTTTTTGTACGAAGCGGTTAGCATGGTCGCTATCACAGATTTGCTTACATTTATATATGGACCTAGAAATTATGCAGGATCTTCAGATATTGAGCATATACTTTCTTAGTTGTAAATATTTCAAATTTTCTAAAACCTTCTGTTTATTTCCAAATTGAAAAGATTATTGTTTAGATATTCAATGTGGTCTAAAACTTTTGGATTCCACTTTAGTTGCTCTGATCCCCCACTTCCGTCCCATTCTAAACCCACTAAGGTCAGAACCATGTCTCTCACAGGATTCTTAAAACAGCAATCAGTCAGAGTAATCTCCTGAAGGTACTGGAAAGCTGTCATGATGTTTACGCTTTGGATTAACCGAGTTGATAACTCTGCAAGGATAAGAAATGTAAACACACGCAGAGTAACTTCACTCATTTGGGTTCTAAACTAGACGTGTCTCAGAAACCTCAAAATTCCAAGCAAATAAACATCCACATAGTTTCTTCTAGAATGTTTTTACAGGCCAAAAGTCTTCTCAGTGAGAAATGTTTCAGTGCAGCGGTTCTTTTTTATATGCACGCAATTGTTCTATATAATGGACATGAACTACACCGTAAGCCGCATTACAATCCCTGCATCAGCAATATCCAAAGCCACAACCGCTTCCACAACTACCTACGTCACTCGCCAATATCTAAAATAAGTGCCTTGAGTTGAGGTCAGAACTGGCGTATGGAGTTGGAGAGAGGCGCAGCTTAATGGGGTTTGGGGGATCAAAAACTATCAAAAGAGTGAGAGGAAACCAAATAAGCAAGAGCGCTAGAACATAATCAGTGGTGACTGCACAGAGCCTCTCAGAAGCGCTGCATCTATAATTAGCGGCACTCCATCAGGCGGCTTCTGAAAGACCTGCAGGGATGAAATTCAGCAATACACAAGATAACGGCCCTTTTCTCCAAGTAATTGCTTAAAGCAGACTCTAACGTGAAGGATATCCAGAGGACAGTGCAACCTACAGGTACTAGTATAAGCACTGAGTTTCACACATACAGAAATGAACACTCGAACTGATTAAGATGTAGTGTACAACCCTAAATGAGTTTCAAATGCTAAATTGTGAAAAAAAAAGAAACTAAACACACCCTAACCTTATTTAGCTAAGGATCAGCTTGAAAACTCCAGTAATGTTAGTTTAACTAGCCTTAACTTAATGTCGACATACAAAAAAATGCTATCAACACACTATGAGGGACGTTCAAGTTAAACCGGGACTTGAAATTTGGTGATGAAATGAAGGCTTAAAACCGATTGGCATTTACTGGAGACTTCAAGCACGGTGATCTGACTCTTAGCCGCAGTAATTTGAATCATGCAAATGTTTTAAAGAAGGCTGTACATCCGTAAATGCCGATCCCGGCCAAGGTGGAGTCATTCCTGTGAACATTTAGCGAGTGGAACAACTGGTCCTTGAAAATATGTGGAAGAGATGCGTCTGGGTGTGGGAACTGTACACACAATCATTCACAAACACATTACAGGAACTCGGCTGGGAGTTATTACCTTGATGGTATCCAAGCACTAGTGAAGCGCCGGGATAAGTGCATAATGTAGCAGAGGATTACATAGAGAAAGAAATAAAGGTAGGATCAGAAGTCCCGGTTTGACTTGAACGGTCCTTGTATCTATAGTTAGTAAGAAAAATGTTATTATCTTTGGTGAACAGGTCAGCTAGAGGTGTGGTGTTCTCTCCTTGCATCAAAAGTAAACATACAGTATTATTTCAATCTGGCATCTTTATTTTCTCCTGACATGTTTAACTAGAAGGCGACACCCTGTTTGGGTTGTGCTTACAGGACAGTTACATATTTAAAGGCTTTGCACTGAGCTTTATTTTGCCTGGCCTTGTGAGTGTTTAAACATCGCTGACCTTGGATTCGCAAGAACAGGCTACAGTTACAGCACTGAGGTATGAAGCGCCACTGTACTGTGCAGTGCATTAAGGGAGTAAACTTACACATCAAACAGCATCAATAGGGTGTTTTCTTTTTATATATATAATTTATTAAGGTAAGAGGCCTTTGTGACTTTCAGAGTACTTTATCAAATTCTTGGAACTGCAGTTTTGCTTCTTGCTGCAGCCTAGAAGTGAGTCTCGACCTGCGTCAGCCTTGTTACAAACATCGTAAGTAGGCAGCTTTAATGGTCTGTGAGCTGCCTTTTAGGGGAAAAAAAGGTTGAAGGTCTGGAGCGCTAAGAATGGAAAGCAAAACTGGCTGTCAGATTTTATATTAGTGTAAAAAATACAAAAACACATTCTGCACCGTTAAACGTTTAAAATCACAGCCAAGTGAGTTTATTCGGTTATTCACCTTGAATAAAGTCTCACTACAGGACCATCGATTTCGTAACGGTTTCGTGCTTTCAGCGATTGTAAAGTCCACTGAACATCACCTACTGTAAGCAAAATCAGTTAAGTCCTACAACAGCGAAACCACGTTCCCCCTCGATCCCCTGTCCGTACTGCGTTTTAGCTTATTGGGTGTATAAGGCGGTGAGTGAGCTTGTCGGGAGTTGACAGATGTAGTTCACTGCTTTATCACGCTGACAATCTGTGGCATCTTCATCAAACAGACATTAGCAAGAGCGATTGCTGGCACTTCCCACAGCAGCCTGTTAAGCTCAGACAGACGGCATGAAAGAGGAAGAGATGAGCGAGAGAGGGAGGGAGAGAGGCATGAGGGTGGAAGAATCAGTGGGATGAGGGAGTTAAAAGTGGGGTTTTTAACAGTGCGCGGAGGATAGAGGAAAAGGATCTAGATAGGATCCGACATATAAAAGCCTACTTATTATTGTTATACCGGACTGAACGACTGAGTTCTCATTCCTTAAATACTTTTACTAGTTACTCTCAGTCTCTTGGTATACCGCACATGCCCTCCCATCCTCTCTTTGTCTTTCTCTCTCTCTCGCTCTCCTCATTTCAGCGAGCTCACTTTCCATTCTTCTTTCTGATAAGGTCACTCACTTCCAAATTCTTTTCCCTTACACTGCACTTGCAATTAGGTTTCCGTCCTTCCTTTCTCTCACCCAGCAGGGAGTAATAATGGCTTGTAAGGGGCTGGCGTTCTCCTCCACCTCTGCCGGTCCTCTCTAGCTTTCCATCACTGCCTCTGCATGGCCTGGTGGATATTTACAGAGTAAGATTGCAATCTGAACTGCACATATGAGTTGGCTTTGGGCCAAACATTGTGGCCCTTGATCTATTATCGTACGCCGTATTGCACGACAAGACCCCAGAAGCAATCGGAAGTGCGTTCGCGAGGATAATGTGCCCGTGTACACATTTGTTTTGTGTCTGTCTGTCTTTCTGGCTTCATGAATATTTGAACAAATCCATACATGTTGGAGGAAAGGTTGGAAATTGGAAATTAAACATTGGAGGTTTATCTGACCAGAGATACTTAACAGCCTACACCCATTTGGTTTATGTCCTAAATGACCCAAACCCGGTCAATATTTTCCTCAATCTTTCACAATGCCTCCTAGCCAAAACGGCTATCCAATGACCTTTTCAGCCAGAGTCGGTGTAGGAGGCTGTGAGCAGCGCCCTCAGATGAAGAGCACTAGCAATAAATCAGCTTTAAGGCCACCTATGGAGAAGTCACCTAAAAGATCCTGATTATGGAGTTCGCATATCACTCCATACCACCGGGCTGAAATCTATATACAGTATGGTCACACACAGCTCAGAGAGTGTGAACATGAATGGTCAAGGAACTTGAAAGAAGAGAGTGCAAAAAAAAAAAAAAAGAGAAACAGTGTGAGAAAGTGGGAAAAAAAGTGTGATTGTACAAAAAAGTGTGATTAGGACGATGGAAATTGGAACACAAGAAAGAGAAGCAGGGGGAAAAGGAGGAAAGGCGTCAAGAATGGGGAGGCTAGAGATAGACAGATGAAGACATAACGTGTGTGTGTGTCTGTGTTTGCTTTATTCATTGAACTGAACAAGTCATCAGATATCTAACACACACACACACACACACACAGACTGAGGGAACATGTTTGACCCGGAATGCCTGCTGTTCTAGTTCACTGTTATCATTACACCCACTTTCCTTTTTTTACACTCCACCAATTTTAACAATTTTGCTTGCCTCTGGTGCTACACACTGTCATTGTCATGTCTCTCCATCCCTCCATCCTTCCCTCCACCAGCACGAACCAGCAGCGTCCTGCTTCTGCAAGGCCAAAGACTGACCTTAGAGATACTGAGAGATAAAGAGTGTTTGGGCTGCGCTCTCTCTCTCTCGCTCTCTCTCTCCAACCAAATACACAAACACACACACACACAGGCACATATAAATAAGTGTGTGCCTTCATCTTAGGACACAATATGCAGACACTAATTCAAACGCACATAACAGAAAATCCATTAGGAACACATGCCATTGTGAAAATTAGGAAATAATAATGTATTATTTATTATTATTATTATTATTATTATTATTAATATTATTATTATTAATATTATTATTAAATTATTATTATTATTATTATTATTATTAAATAATAATAATTACTATTTATCACTTACCAAAACTATTTGTTGACAATTACAATTTAATAATTAAATACTTTTTAATAAATGACTTATTTATGTATTTAATATCATGGAACATCCATAAGACAGCAGCTATATAAATATTTTCTCACCTGCCTCTTTTCTCACAGCCTCAGCCTTTTCTCTCTCTCTCAAAGTTAAAGACAAAAACAAACCCAATATTGGTTTCCTAACACCGGTGGGGAAAAAAAGTTTGTTGTGTTTACAGTATAAATATTATGTTACATCAAAATGATTTTTGCTCAGTTTAAATGTAAGATCATTTTAATATGTGAAATCAATTCACGTTAGAGAGAAACCACAAAATACGGCACCCGCTGCCTTTAAGACTTTCCTGTAGATGTGACTCCAAGACGACTTTCCAGGAATACATGCTGAACAAGCATCGTACGGAAAGGATCAGAATCTTTATACACAACACACACACACACGAATTGTGACACATGCCGCTACACACAGAGATAGATTGTAACAGATTGCCACCACTTTAAAAGATCAATAAATGAAGAGGCAGACGGAAATCTGCTCCAAAGGAAAGATGATCACGAGCTCCACTTATCCTGCATGAAGTGAGTGGAGGTTTGGATAGAATGTCAGAAGGTCTCAGAGCACGTCCTATGACACTACTACTACTCCTGAATTCCCCCACATCTTCTTACAGAGCCGCTGCCCGCACATTCAATTAATTTCAGCAGGATTTTTCTGCTGTCTCGCCTCCTCTGGGTCGGTACGCACCACCCAGCATGTCACAGGCCACTATATTACTTTTACAAGACAACCAATCAGCTGGCTCTAGGAACTCTCTAGCTGCACCGTGAGGTGGTACAGACCGTGCACAGCCCCGGAATCATCTTCAGGACAAAACGTGTGACAGGAAGTGAGGTGAGAGGAAGCGGGGGTGTGTGTGTGTGTGTGTGTGTGTGTGTGTGTGTGTGTGTGTGTGTGTGTGTGTGGAGAAAAGAACCGGGACAAATGGCAGCCCACCCAAGCATGACTATCCCCTGATGAAAGACGGCAAACAGGCGAGCATTCCTGTATTTCTCTCAGCACCTCTTCAAGGCTCATATGAAAATAGGAAATGTGGGAAGCACCAAAGGAAGAGAGGAGTGGAGTGAGGGAAGGGAGGAAGGAAATGCCTCGAGTGTCAGTATTATCATCAATACAAGCATTTACAAGTTTACAGTATGACTGAACCTGGGTGAATGCATGCAGCACAGATGAGGCGTCATCATGGTTATTATTACGAGGGAGATTCGAGTCAAACCAGGACTTTTGATTGTGCACAGTTACGAGAGTAAAAAAAGTTTATTTACAAACTTATATAATCCCATACTACACTAATGCACTTATCCCAGCGTGGCACTAGTGCGTGTTACGGTAGAAAGCGTTTTCAGTACATCGGAGCCACGATCGGATCCACCATTTGTACCATTTAAATGTTTTACTGCAGGTTAGCGTCTCATCACATCTTAACTGTTTTACACCTTCATTCACAAGAAAGTCCCAGTTTGACTTGAACTTTGAATAATAATAACAATAATAATAATAATAATAATAATAATGAAAATTTATTTTTATTATTAGTAGTAGTGGTACGTAGTAGTAGTAGTATAAAATAATAGTTTAACTAAATATAACTAAAACAACATAACCCCCTATTCATAAAAAAAAATACAGCTTTCAAGCGGTTTTACAAAAGAAAAACAAGAAAAAATAAATTCATAAAAAGTGAAGAATTAAATTTAAATTAAGAAAAATCTAAACTCATTGTTCTCTTCAGAGAGTTAGGAATCATAAAGCAGGTGAAAAAAGCCATTGGTTGGTGATTAATGGAAAATATCCGCTTACTCTTAATACCGTCTCACTGTTACACAATCACTGGCACATGGATTACTGTTATTCAAATGTCTGGCCAAGGATCAGTGTGTCTCTGTCTCTGTCTGTGTGTGTGTGTGTGTGTGTGTGTGTGTGTGTATGAGTGTGTGTGTGTGTGTGTGTGTGTGTGTGTGTGTGTGTGTGTGTGTGTGTGTGTGTGTGTGTGTGCATGCCTGAGTATGCACACTATATTGTATCTCAACAAATCTCCCTGCGTCGGATCAAAACAATTGCCGCAGCTGCCTCCATTTCCATAACACTCAGTGCATTCTCAGTGAAATACGGCCTGAAACTCTAAACAAAGGAAATGGCTGGAGTCAAAAGCGCACAGCGTAAATCAATCTCAGGTTGGGCTTTATGGTAAACATCGAACAGCCCTCCATCCTGATTGATGTCGGGGGGTGGGGGGGTGGGGGGAGAGACTTGTGGAGACCAGCTGACAGCGTCGGACACATTGGACACATACGTGTTGTTTTGTGTGCGTCTCAGGAATAGTCATGAGGGCAGGACAGCGAAAAGGAGAAGATCTTACAGGAGACCTGCAGTGACATTGTGTGACTAGTGTTCACAAAGTGACAGCGTGACAGAAAAGGACAGGGGAAAGAGGAAGGAAAAAAAAAACACACACACACACACACACACACACACACACACACACACACACACACAGGATCACGTGTCAGAAAGAAGCGGCCAGTGACAGTAGCAGAACAGATGGATGACGGAAAAGAGCGAAAGAGCTGTTTGTTCTCTACAATCGCTTTTCATCAACCATTTCATTTTTCTGATTGAGACAAAAGCAGAGAGAGAGACAGAGAGATGAGACGGTCAGAAAGTGAAGGATGGGTTGAAATAAGAAAGGGAGGTCTAAAAGAGAAGGAGATGCTTATTAAAATAATGCATAAACACTGGCATTTAGTGTGAATATGAATCATGAAAACGGCCACGGGACGCATGGTGGAGAGACAAGCCTGGAAGAAACTGTATGTAGGCCAGTGCCATTAGGCCATTAGTGCCGGTCAGTGCTCATCCACAGAGTGTGTGTGTGTGTGTGTTGGTGTGTGTGTTGGTGTTAGAGTCTGCTGGGCGGGATCAGAGACATAGACACAAGATTAGCATACTGATACTCGTCTATAGGGAAAAAAGTAGACGGAGCCACATATGCATGTGTGTGTGTGTGTGTGTGTGTGTGTGTACATGTACACAACTCCAACTGTCCATCCGTCAGGCCCTTGGGGCCACCTCAAACCCCTCATTGTGCAGGAAAATGACAGCCTGCTGTCAAATTTGGGTCACACAGGGATCGTAATGATTTCCATTCCTGACACTTCATAAAGGTAAATATGCTTCACACAAAAACACGCAAATGGAGCTACGTGCCAATGCGTACCGTGTTTCCGCCCCCGGCATACAAATATTTTTAAAGCTCTATTGCACCATGAAATACGGACTTGTTTATTACTGAAATCAAATTATGAAATATTACCGCAATAATAATCGTGTGGTAATGTGTGGCAAGGCTTAATATTCCGAAGCTGCTCGTTTCTCGTTTCGTCTTCTCCGCCGGCCGCAGGGGAGACGTCTGCATGTCTCAGTGTCTTAACTGCGTCCACTGATTCACTGGGGTATCACCTGCGTTACGAACCATTTCCTTGCTGTAAATTGCCTTCGTGAGGTAACGTCTAGCGCTCGGCTCTCAGTCTGGGATTGAAGGTGAACTCGGGTTGCTACTGATCGGTTAGAACCGCTTGTAAGAACCAGCTAGCCCTTTGGTCTGCTGTAGTTAGAGATAATTACGCCGGCATGTTAAACTACGTCTGTGCAGACTTTCAGTTTAGTTTTACAGGAAAAAGTCTGTCGCATTGCTGCATTTTCTCACACATTCTCTATTGCTTTCAGGCGTTCACCACAGACTCCGGTCAGTCGGCACTGTGTTTGTCCAGATTCCGGCCACGTTTTCCGGTGCTCGAGTTTCCTGTTGGCGAGTCGCAGCATAACTAGACTTGGGCAATGTTATAGCATGTTCCCTCTTTCTCTTTCTCTCTTGCTTTGGTTCCTTCTCCTTTCTCTTGCTTTCATCAGACACAGGAAAACAAAAATCCTCTACTCAATTTTTTTTCCTCCTCTCCCACTGAACATTACTTGGCCACTGGCAAAGACTGAGTGGGAGAGAAGGGAAAGAAAAAACAAGCAGAAAAAAAAGAGAGGCTTAATTTAATCCATCTGATCAGCTAGCTGGACCTTATCCTTTGCATGTGTGCAGACATGTTAAATGACATTAAACTGGGTTTATTACTAGTAACAGTGTGTGTGTGTGTGTGTGTGTGTGTGTGTGTGTTCATGTCTATGACTGTCCATGCAGGAAGTCTTCACACAGCATTTAAGAGAAATGGCTGGAGAGTGAGGCATGAAGAAAACCACTCCGAGTGTGTGTGTGTGTGTGTGTGTGTGTGTGTGTGGTGGGGGTGGGCGGTAAGGGTACTGGGGGGTTATTAAAACACAGGCTTTATAGGTGACCTTAGCCTCGTGCCTCAGCCACAGGAGGTCTGGGAGAGAACGAGAGAGAGCGTGGAGAATGAGAAAGGGGGAAAAAAAGATGGAGGGGAAATGGAATCCTGGTCGTTTATTTTTCTGTTAAGTGCTTTGACTTCACTCTGTGACTGGGGGTTTAAGACTAAGCGTTCTTTCTGTGAAGCCTAATCACGATGACAAGCAATAAAGTTGCATGTGTATTAATTCATTTTATTTAGAAAAAAAAAACATTATATATATATATATATATATATATGGGGTCTCTTTTCTACGAGGTCTGTTCAAGGACTTTTCATTGAGCAGAATAACAAAACACAGTTATGAGAGGAAAAACTAGCTTTATTTTTCTCCAGCTACACTAATGCACTTCCCCAGCAACTCACTAGTGCTTGGATACCATCGAGGTAGTCAGTACGCGGAGCCATGATTAGACTGCTTGCGTCACATCTAAAACACTGGCCTCCCAGGAACTGTTGGCACAAACATAGCTTGGAATAGCTTGGATTGAGGTCAGGACTGTATCTGTCGATTTTCACGGATCAGACATTCCACTCACTGAACGTTCACTACAGAAGGACTCTCACAAGGACAAGACCCTCACTCACGGATGCACGGACTTCTTAAAAAAGTTTGTACCGTTCAAGTGTTTTACCTCATCACAGTACTGTTAGTGCTCTTGAAATCTTCTGTAAATACCAATCGGTTTTAGCCTTTCATTCACGAGAAATGTCATTACGAGTCCCGGTTTGACTTGAATGCCCCAGGTATGTGTATTATATTAAGTATAACCCAGGCCAGAGCGAGCTGTTATGGAGTACTGTTGTGGTCTGATGCTGCTGTCTCTGCTAAACATTTCTGGGTGTTTTTTTCCCGTTTATGTCCATATTAGTTGTTTCTATAGAAACGATACCATATGAGAAGAGGCCATGTTAATAAAAGGCGTTGATTTGTTTTGCAATCAGATATACTTGTTACAGAAACAGAACTAACGCTTCTGACCAATCAGAATTAAGAATTCATCAGATTTAGATGAAGTGATAATCGTTGATAAGCCTTGATAAGCCTCGAGTTAATCAAGGATTAGAGGCCAAGTTGAAATCCAGCATTGGCCTGATGTGAAAAGATGAGAAGCTCGGGTCACACACAGAGCACTCGTGTGGAAAGACAAAAGCCTGTTTCGGTATCTGAGAAACCAGGATCTCCTCCTTCCTCCATTTGCTGCCTCTCTTCTATCTATTTATTCCTTTCTTTTCTGTTCCTCTGTCCCTTTTGTGATCGCTATTACTCTTCACTGGGTCACATGCTGATGCGTCAAAGTCATAGTGTGAAGAGTTAAACCTCTCCGAAAGCAGCTTGTGCCCAGGTGGCTGTGCCACGCTTCGGAGGGCTGCACTTCCTCTGACCTTCAGTGCCCCGTCTGAAGGGGTGAATGTGGGAGGGTGAAGCTGGTGCGGGGAGCACCAAGAGTGACAGAGCTTTACCATAATTCAATAACACTAATCCCCAATGAAGAGACAATGAAGGAGATGGCGGGGGGGGGGGGGGGTGATCTAACCGAGCGTGGCACGCCAGGCCCTGGGGCTCGTTGAAAGGGGAAGGAGTGCAGCTGACAAACTCCCTGCGTTCAAGTGGGGAAATTAGAGGCAAGGGTTGTGGGGTTCCAGCTGTCTCCTTGTCAACCTGGTGAGTTACACACTATAGCCACTGTGCATATGTGTGTGTGTGTGTGTGTGTGTGTGTGCATGTGTGTGTGTGTCTAAGTGAGATGAGGGAAATGGCTCCATTGATCATCATTTGAGCCACACAGCCACCTTCATTCCTAATGCTATCAGTTAGAAGAACACACTGCCATTTGACCTTTATGATAGAGGTCAGATCGAGTCCATATTGTCTATAGATATGACCTCCAGCTGCTTTCACTCTTCATATGAATAAACTCAGGCGCGTGTACACTTTCAAAAGCAGCGAAGAACTGTGTGTGCACACAAACAATTATATGCTGATAATGTCTCTTGTGGAGAGGTGTCTGCTCAAACAGAGGTCAGTTCTGAACTCAATAAACCTTACAGTGATACGTGATCCAGTCTATTAGCACTTAAACAACACAAGATATGTTATCAGTACTGGCTATAGGCAGCTGGACTGAACAATGCAGAAGTATTTGTACTCACTAAATTGATGTTGCTTTGCTGAAATGCAAGGTTGTTCCTAGACTGTGAGTTGCGCAACATTGTTATTGGTTAAAAGTCAATATATACTGTGTGCGACTTTCGGATATTTTTATACCATTTCAATTTTCAGTTTAGAAGTTTAATCGATAATTAGTTTTAAATGCTATACCGTAAATAACTCAAGTTCCATGGTGACTGCTCCAAGTTCCCTCTGAGCTTGATCATAACCAGACCACACTTTTACCTCACCGGGTCTTTCTGTCACCGGATTTAGGAAGTGCAGACTTTTCCTAAATAGTGAAATTTTCTCATGATGAAGAGCAAACATGAAACCCAAACAGAAACAAAAAAGCTATGGCTACGAGGAAGCTGCGGGCTACAATGCTAAAGCTAAGACATAACAGAGACAAGAAGCAAAATACAGTATATCAGGAAAATAAAAGAGAAGACTGACAGTTTAAACAGGGAAGACACAGAACAAAGCGAAATATGGACTTTTAATAGACAAACTGAGTGGGTTAAATAAGGTGAAGGTGAATACAATGCAGATGATTGATATACAGTATAGTCACAATGGTCGTTGCCACAAAGCAGCTTTATCATCATCATCATCATCATCATCATCTATATTGTTTTATTCTGTATACAGTGTCGCTGGAACCTGGAGCTTATCCAGCCTATCCATCCATTGGCCTATCACAGGGCACACACACACGTACACACTCTCACACGGTCTTTCACACAGTATGAGCAATTTGGGAACGCCAATTAACCTAATTTGCATGTCTTTGGACCGTGGGAGGACACCAGAGTACCTGGAAGAAACCCACCAAGCACGGGGAGAACATGCAAACTCCATGCACACAGACCCAAGGCGGGAATCGAACCCGGATCCTGAAGGTGCAAGGCGACAGCGCTAACCGCTAGGACGTTTTTACATTAGGTATGATTGATTGCAGAGATTTTGCTGGGTACAGACGGCGCTGATGATGTTGCGGCTAAACGGTGATCTTATTCCTTTCTCAGGTATTGCTTCCATATCTGATTCGCTTTGTGTCCATGCATGCAGTACTGTGCACGGTCCCTGATCGTGGAACGATTGTGTTCTCTTTGATCAAAATGAACCAGACTTTGTGCTCAAGTGTTCTCAGAAACGATCCTAATGTGAAAACACTCCAAGTTAAAAAAAATAATAAAATAAAAAAGTGAGAACTATGTATAACTTTCTCAGTTTGTCCCTGATGAGCAAGCCTGTGGTAAGGAAATCTCCCTCAGATGTTTATAGCAGCTGTAAGTAATAATAATAATAATAATAAAGAAGATCTGCTGACACTTCATCAGAATAATGCATAAATGATTACATATAATGTTGGAGAAAAAACAAAGACATTGAGTGCAACGGAGGTTGCAGCGGTTGACAGATGTTCTCATGAAGACAAATAAAGTATGATGATCCGTATTATGTGTGACATGTTACAGAACTCAGCAGACAAACAGAGCTGTTCTTCTCATTAGCCGTCTCCATGCTACATCTGCCATGCAGCCAAATGAATGAGTTTACAGGACCATGGCCTCTCTCCCCAGGGCCTTTACAAACACAGCTGACATGATGATGACTGTTACGTCTTTGTGTGTGTACATGTGTGTGTGAGAGAGAGAGAGAGAGACAGAGAGACAGAGAGAGAGAAGAGTGCTTGTGGGCTGTTTTTCAGGCATCCAAGTTCTAATGGAATTGTGAAAGCACATGACCCTAAATGATCCTTCATGGGCCCACAGTAGACATGGCTCTTGTGCCACAAAGATGGCCACAAAAATGCACATAAGCGCACAAGTACCCACACACACACTGGACGGAAGGCTGTTATTACCAGAGGAGCCTGAAAGGCTGCATATTTAAATCCTCAGTGTGCAACAGCACCTCGGTACTGGTAACGGATTATGATTGGAGGTTTGGCTGGCGTTATAACTGTGGCTGTTAGAGCCATCAGACCACCGTACAGTACATCGTAAAGTGTTTAATTAACGACCGACTACGATTTCGGGTTATGAGTTTGAGCCTGTTGCAGTCAACACAACTACAGTACCTGGAGAAGACAAAGGACATAAACACTGGCTTCTCCGTCTTTATTTTGTGTGACACCTTTGCGCTTCCCTCTGAAAAACAGCTGCTTTAAGACAGTAAACACTAACGACAGCTTTACAAAAGGCCAATTCAGAATGCGGCGGCCTACACGCTACTAACGGAGAGAGAGAGAGAGAGAGACTCAACGCTACATACCGAAGGAGTTAAGGAACTTCCTCTTATGGATGAGAGGAAGAGTAACGAGAGCGAGAAGCCAGTGTGTTCTCCTGAATGTTTATTTTTGAGCACGTTCAAGCCCAGTTGGATGCTGCAATTCGCAGGAAGAATGAGTAACAAGAAACTGCCTGCATAATGCAAAATGAAAAACGAAGGGCGTGGTGGTGGTGTTTAAGGTTTAGTTTTAGTTACTGTGATTAACGGTGATTACGCTACAGTATACAGTACCGGTACAGATACTGATGCCATAAAGATGGTCTTTCCAGATGTAACAAAAATAAAATTTTAATACAAAAATTGTTTTGAATACGCATAAGCGGTGTTTAGTCTGAGGACAAAGGATTTGCATTTGTGTGTTGACCTTCTGTCTGTGAGTTCAGTTCTACTGAGCTGAGAAAAGGATTCAATCCTGAAACGCAGAAATTGAAGCAAACGCTAGTATATTTTTTGGTGTGCCAACGCAGGGAACTAGCGCAGACACACCCACACACTGTACGAATTTTGGAAACGACAATCACTACATGTCTTGAGACTTGGGGAGGAAACCAGAGTACCTGGAGGAAACCTTCCAAGCATGTGGATCAAACAACCAAATGCAGATCGGAGACCAAATTCAAAACCCCCAACTCTGGAGGTATGAGGCAATTGTGATAACCACCAAGCTTCCATACCACCACTGACAAACTTACAAAAATAAATCAATAAAATGTAATGATCTTATAACACATTTATGCCTCAGGCTTAGTGTTCTCCACTCACAGGGATTTTTAAAGACTGTGTTTTATGAGAAGGTTTTCAGACAACATTCAGGCTCAGCCAATATTGTTCGGCATTCTTGCTTGTTTAATTATGCCCTGTGTGAAACCAACCCAAACAAAGCAACACTCTAAATTTCGCTCCAATTCAAACTTGTAGTACGAATGGACTAGGAATGGTGAAAACAGTTTTAAAAAACAAATCTGCCAAGAAGAAAATTCTGTTTCTGTATTTCATTCAGAAAGCTATTTTTCTCAGTAATCCAGAGCCCCAATTGGACCGTCTGCTTGGAAATGACATGGAGCGAAGTCAGGACTGTAGGGGGGACGTGGCAATAACACCAGGCTGAGTTCCTGTAACGGTCAAATGCTGTTCATGAGAGATTGTGTGTACAGTTCTCACAGACAGATGTGTTTCATCGGCACATTGGCGACAAGTTACTTGATGATTTTAAAGTACAGTGGAACCTCGGATTACGAGCATAATTCGTTCTGGAAGTGGGCTCGTATCCCAAAACACTCGTAAACCAAATTTTATTTTCCCATAAGAAATAATGGAAACTCAAATTATTCGTTCCACAGCCCAAAAAATAAATACATACAAATAATTAACACAACATATTAAGTAAAAATAAAACAAATTAACCTGCACTTTACCTTTAAAAAAAAGTCAAAATAAATCCTGACATAAGTGTTTCCGTTTGTGTGTGTGTGTGTGTGTGTGAAGCTAAAGTAAGCTCTCCTTTCCCCTTTCTCATCTTACACAGTTAACCTGCACTTTACCTTTGAAAAGAATCGCGACAGAGCAGTGTGAATCTGTGAATCAGAATCTGTGTAGAGCAGAGAGAAAGAGTGTGTGTGTGAAAAACCGTTGGCTCAGTTGTGATGACGTGACGCTCGGCGTTAAAACAAGAAGCGCATGCTTGATACATGATACTCGGTACTCGTAAACCAAGACTTGTTCTTTTTTCAAGTCAAAATGTATTAAAAATCTTTGCTCGTCTTGCAGGACACACGCAAACCGCGTTACTCGTAATCCGAGGTTTCACTGAAAAAGGTTTCCACTGTACTGAACGTATGGCCTTCTTTAAAATGTTTGCACCATTCAAACTCTGTGCTTAAATTCTTCTTTAAATGTCAATCAGTTTTATTCCTCCGTCATTCACATGAAATTTTATCACAGGTCCCGGTTTTTTCTTGCCCCTTGTATTGAACACCCATTCCACAAATCTGATGAAGAACTTCATTTGCATTTCCACAGAAAGTATAGTAATGAATAAAGTCTGAAGAGGATTTTAACACTCTTAATAGATGGGAAGCCCCCTGACGACACTTTGAAAGAACCAGACTGAAATAGAAAGTTCTGGGCAGACCTGCATAATCCTTAAGGAGTGATCTTGGAAGGAAGAAGTATTAAAGGTAGTCCTGAAATCTACGCCTGCTCAAGTGGAGCAGATGTTTGCTTTGAGTGCTGGGATATTAGTGAGTAATCGCTCTCCTGTGGGAACATGTGCTTCTTCCTGAAACCAGCTTAGGGAGCAGACACACACACACACACACACACATACACAGAGGCCTTTGCAGTCTCCTTCCATCTCTCACACACCACAGTAAGGCTAGGAGCCTTTGTTTTAAGAGACAATTCTGCAAATTACAGCTTGAACATGTGCAACATCATTAATCAATTTTGTCTTTTTTGATGATACAAGATTGACCTGAGGCAACCGACATCACATCCCTCAAACCTGTGAGTAAGAGAGGATTAAGTTCACTTATGTATGATCTCAAAAATGACTCACTTATCGTGTATACCTATATCAGAAACTTTCCAGACCTCAGTGTGTACACACACATACACCAAGTGGCGAGACGCTGGGCGTGGGAGTCAGAACAAAGTCTTGAGCCACTCACTATAATATCAGACTCTGTAATTGCACTATGGGAATGCAGAGAGATTGCAAAAGACCTTAATCCATTAGCAAGACAGACTATGGTGTAATCTCAATGGCTGAACAGATGATGAATAGTCGCTCCTTTCTGCTGGCTCAAGAAAATGTCTAACATTAATAGTAAACGCATAGCACAGCACTGTACTGGACTCTATCCTCAATGATTTAACAGAATAAAAGTAACCCTATGTAAGGCATCGGGTTCACGTCCAGCCTGCATGAAGTTAAGCAGAAATGCATAAAAACAAGTGTTCGTTTCTACGCAGCTGTATTGTATCGGTCTGGGTGTTTTTCGTGCATGACATCTTACAGATACTACGCAACACTTACTGAACAATTGTCCAAGTCTGTCAAAGTGCTCGAAAAAAGAGGGAAAAAAACATTTTCTTCCTATTCTATGCTTACTGGATTTAAATTAAGTGGAAAAATAAATCATACCCAAATAACATTTGCAGTAGTGAAAGCCATGAGTCAAAGATATTGCACTAAGGCAGAATATCAATAACCCATATACTGCACTAGAGAGGAAATGATGAAAAGGAAAAGGAGCTTATGATTTTTTTTTTTTAACTTGAACAGATTACATATTTTCCTCTATAAGACTGTCTGTTTCTTTTTTTAATCTACTTTGAAAACTTGCTAGCACTCCATCAGCATTATAAGCTCCACATTGTACAGTGGTTCTTGGCTTGGATCTAGTTTTCTATGTCATTAATAAATAAACCGATTTGTGTTTGTTTCCAGGAATCACACATTACAGGATAGGTCATTTAATTTGCTTTAGGACTGCTATATATATATCACACTGGTAAATATTTGTGAGGGAGAAAAAAAAAAGTAAAGAAGTTGCATGAGCTGTTGAGCCTCCTAACCTCCCAGAGGTTTCAGGTTGGACACCTTTCTCAAACCTTTCCATCTCAGTCCTCCCGGAGCAGCTTGACTGAGTCAAGGTCAGGTCACTGGGTGCTTATTCTATTACTGTACCGATAGCCCTGCTTCCTCTCGAATTATCTCTTGCTCCACTTCAAGGCATGTTTGTGGTCGTTTAAAATTCATCGGCATTTGGAAAATGTTCATGATTCATTTCTATTAATATAAGGAGGGTGGTAGAGTCAAAGCTTTGATTGTGTAAAATAACAGAACATGATTATGAGATTTAAAACCTTTATTTCTCTACATGATTCCCTGCTACACTAATGCACTTATCACAGCAATTCACTAGCGCTTGGAAACCATGATCTTGCTGCCCGCTTCACATCTGAAACGCTGGCCTCCCAGGAACTCCTTTAATGGTCCAAATGTGTGGAAACGGCATGGAGCGAGGTCAGGTGGCATTAACTCCCAGCCAAATTCCTGTAATGTGCAAGTAGTGTTTGTAAATGACTTGTGTGTACCGTTCCCACAGACAGATGCGTCTCTTCTACAAGTTGGCATCAAGTTCTCAGTCGATTTTCAAGGATCAGGTGTTCCACTCACTGAATGTTCACGGTAAATACTGCAGTGGGCTCCGAGCCACCTTCACCGGGATTGTTGTGCTGCAGCTAAGAGTCTCACAACTGTACTGTGCATGAAGTCTTCTGTACATGTAAATTGGTTTTACGCCCTTTTTTATGAACGCTGCATACATAAGAATTATTAATTACTGAACCCTTATTATTATTATCATCACAACCATTAAGCATGCAATATACTACTAAAATATTACACACAAATAAAGGTTTCAGCTATATTCTGTAAGCAAAAGGAAAAACAATGATATGGTGCGAACAAGCAGAGGGCTGTGCTGAAACAAATGGTGTCTCATGGGAGCGGCAAGAAATTGTGTTCAAATTGGAAGAAATGCAACAAAGATATTAAAAACTTTTTTTCCTTTAATTTGACCAGAAAAAAAAACTTGACAAAGTTAGAAAAAAAAATATTCAAAATGTATGTCATCTGTTTTATATATATATATATTTTTTTTTTTTTAAACTTAAACTTCCTGCATGTCATCTAAAAATTGCACTCTTTACAATATAAAATTCCCTCCTGGATGGGCATCTAGAGAGGTTGCTTCACCTTTTGATATAAATCAGGCTAATTAGCCTGTAAATGAGAAGGCAAATGTCAACCCCTGCTGACTAGTGGTGCTTGGAGGACAAGGCTGGAGGCATTTGGAAGAAAAAGGCAACTCAGCGTTTCACGGCTGTCATCATGCAAAAAATAAATAAATACATAAATAAAAATCTCACGACAAGCTGCTCAACAAGAAGGATTTCTGTGCTCTCTTATGTGAAAGGTAAGGATTGAAAAAATACAGAGAAATCAAAGTCTTTCCGTGAATTTCTTTCACTAACTCACTAATGGCCGAGTAGGTTTTCTGGCCTGTTTCCACTGATCACGGCGGAGTAGCTCATTAGTGTGCGCCTAGCAACTTTCTCTCATAAAACCTACTCACTTTGATTACATTTTAGGATTCTTTAATAACATTGGAAGGTTAAAATCAATCGTAAAACCAGCTGCTTGTTTCATTTTACTGTTTGCTTGCAGTTTCATGCATCTGTCTAGCAACCTTGATTAGTACTGCACGTCTAAACATGCTTCATAGACTCGTCATTCGTTAATCTTTAGCCAGCTCATGTGTCTGGACTAACATACTGTATTTAGAATCATACACAAACATGAGATTGACAGTGAAAACTCGACTCGATTCACACATTTCAAGGTTGTCAGTGCTCGTTGTTTCCCTGTCATGAATCTAAAGACCGGCATGGTTCCTTCAGCTGTTCGCTTCAAGGTTCTCGGTTTGTTCTTTCACTCGACAGCTGGTTTAAAGCCCAGATCCCCTCACACACCCACCTTTACTGTAACTCAAAACCCCACCGACACTTATTTTCGTGCACATAAAGAGGAGCCTAAGCTCTCCTGGACCCCCACAACCTTCAGACAAATAAACTTTCTCTGACTTTTAAAGAAAGCTCACCAGAACCTCTGTAGCCCTCGGCATGGGGCTGAGCTGCTGTCCATATGGTGCCCCCTCTATGGCATACTGAAGCTGAGCTGCATAATTTGGTGGCCAAGGGAGCCATTAAAAAGCCATTAATTGCAAAGTTGAGGTCTCTCATGGCAATGATATGCTAATATGCTAAAGCATGGAAGAGCACTGTCTGAAAAAAAAAAAAAAGAATTGGAAAAAAAGAAAAAGAAAGGAGATGTGTGTACAAAAGGCTACAGTGATGGAAAAGGCAAAGGGGACAGAATGGGAATGAGGGAAGAAAGGGTTGTAAAACGATACCAAAGAGATGGAACAGACCTCTCCAACCACTAGCTCACCTCAGCAGTACATGCGCGCGCACACACACGCGCACACACACACACACACACACACACACACACACACACACACACACACACACACATAGACACACACAAAATAAAGCTCCAGGCATCAATAACAAAGAGGCCTATGTTAGGAGAAAACAGTCTTAAATTTAAGTGATGTGGTTTAACTTTGTCCGGTTAGTCACGAAGCACATTCAAGCATACATCAGAAAGAGAGAGAGAGAGAGAGAGAGAGAGAGAGAGGGTGCATGTTTATTTTTTATTAGAAAAACCATTCAGTTATTACACTTATCGGATGTTTTCTCCATTTCGGATGAGGCTCACGGAAAATCAGAGAGGCTAAGCACCACAAGCAGCTTACCCAAATACGGTGTGAACAGGGATTTATGCTGCTTCTACCAAGATTTATTCATTTCATTAGCAATTACTAAGCACATGCATTTCCAAGGCTGGCAATAAAAGTACAACACAGAATCCGAGTTCTGAGATGGCCTGGAAAATGAACAGACACACGGAGCAAATGTCACTGTCCGTTCTGCTTACCTAAATATGTACTCATAGTAAAATAAATGACATTTGGCCTTTTTGCGCTGCACACAAAAGTGCTTCAGTTAACAGATGAAAATGTACAGTACCGTGCAAAAGTCACCCCTCATTTCACCCCTCATTTTTAAATATTTTGCTTCCAAAGCGGCAGACTTGCTTGTATTTTTAAGGTAGTCTAGAGGAATATTTTTTGGCAAGTTTTTGGCTCTCATTTTCTGGTCCCTGACCAGTTTCAGGGCAATGTGTTTTGTTTGTTAGACCACACAGTGACCTATGAATCATTCACTCACTCACTTATCATCTATACCTTAATCCCGTATTCAGGGTCGCGGGGGGCCTGGAGCATTTCACAGGACACTGTACAGGGTGCCAATCCATCGCAGGGCACACACACACATACTCGTACACTTACACACTATGGGCATTTTGTTCATGTCTTTGGACTGTGGGAGGAAACTGGAGTACCCAGAGGAAAACCACCAAGCACGGGGAGAACATGCAAACTCCATGCACACAGAGGCGGGAATCGAACCTGGACAGGAATCAAACCCGGACCCTGGAGGTGCAAGGCGACAGTGCTGACCATTAACCCACTGTGCCGCCATTAAGAATCATTCAAGAGTGAAAAGACATCTAATGTAGACATGAATCAGTGAGAAACATGTACAGATGATGACAGTATACTCGCGATGCTGAATGGTTAGAACAGATGAGAAGGGAAATGAGGTTGCTGTTGAGGTCGGTATATAAACAAACAGTTTAAAAAAAAATTTATCTCTATTTTTTTTTTTTTTAATCTTTAGGCAATATGAAGAAATAACTCAAGACTGTATAAAAGCAGTGGTGTGTTTCAGATTATTGTACTTCTGCACTGAAAAACATTTGGACTCCAGTATTGTTTCAGTTAAATTCCTTAAAATGTAAAAAAAAAAAAAAAAAAAAAAAAATAATATATATATATATATAAAGAAGATTATACATTATGTATTGAAAAATAATGCATTATAAGTATATTCTCTGTTGTAATTATTAGACAGTCTTGCCTATGTGCATACTTCATCCTTTCTTACTATATATATATATTATTTTTCAATACATAATGTATAATCTTCTTTAATGGCCAGTTCGGGTGCTGGAACCCCAGGATGCATGGAACTAGACACGTGCACTGCTTAAATCTGAAAATCGTTCAGCTGAATAAATGTGCAGTTAATACCATCCTCCATACTGAACTAGACCAACATTATTACAGGTATGAACAGCTCACAACTGCATGGATGGATGGTGAGCCTCACATCATCTCAGGTTGTGGCATTTTAAAATGCACTTATCCCTGAAACATCCCCGAAGAAAGAGAGAATATTATACATTTCATTCCTACTCCACTGCAAGACACAGACACCATTTGGTGGGGTATTTATGGTTTCTTAAAACTGAAGCTCCTATGTACTATATGGTCTGGATAGAAAACCTGAATTTTCCTTGCAGAAATGAAACACATGGTAACAATTCTGCATAATACACACATGAATAATAAATCGGTATTTATTAGGGATTGTAACAGGTTAATAAGGTAGTGAAAGTAAAGAGAGAGGGGCCGCATTGCCCTGGTCCTGCCCCAGGAGGATGACTGAGCGAAAGCAGCCTCTTTCCTGAGAGATTTGTGCTTAATGATGAGATCTTACAGGACCGAGCCCAGCCAGGCCTATAGTGTGGTACTGAAGGTAATACTTTAGAGAGTTTGCTTAATCAGAACCAGCTTGCCAAAACATCGAGCCAAGCCACACACACACACACACACACACACACACACGCATATACAGAAAGAGAGGGAAAGAGCGAGAGTGAGACACAACATTTCTCACAGCTTATGGAGAAAGAGAGAGGCTAGCTGAAACCTCTTAGTACATTTTGGTTATAAAAAGAGAGAAGAAGATAATTTGGGGAGGTAAAAAAAACACACAAAAAAAAACAGTTTTTTTCATGGGAGAACGAGAGTATTAAAAAGTTAATGGGTCTGTTAGGCTGACCGCAGCTGCCTTTGTCTGTTAAATGGCTCTTTATTATACTTTTATGGGTTGTCTCTCTGAAAAGCTTTACAGTTTATTCAGATGTGGTGAGCTTGTGTTTAGATGTCTGCGGTCAGCGAAGAGGAGTTATCACAAAGGCATAAAGAAAATTTGAAGAATGCATCTGCTAAACTCCTCAGTGGTGAAGCGTACCCAGTATACGCCCCCCAAGTGCATGAAAAATGGATTATTTTTCGTTTAAAACCCTTTACTCGATTTCTCCAGATCGATATACAGATGCGAGAGAAGAGAGACAAGACAGATGTCTTAGAGTGCCTCCACCTGAGGTAAATATGCTGTTTTCCTTCCCCGACACTTGCCGACGCTTCTTTTTGCTTATTTGAAGGAGGAAGTCATTGTACTTTCAAAGGAGAAGCAATTTCCCCTCAACAATAGCTTCCAGCGGAGACACTCTGCAGCCACTGCTACTATTGTTACAATCGCAGGCGCTCTTCTTTATTGTGTTTCCAGCTCTCCTTTGGTTTCGCAGGTATAATAAATTCATTAGACAATCCGAGCCACTTTGTAAGACCCTAGAGTGCCTAAGGTAACATTCGCCAAGTGACCAAAACAATCCCTCGCTTAAACACGCTGTACGTATTCATCAAATGAAATCATGCGAGAAACAAAGCACTGGGCTTGGCAGACATTACGTGTAAAAGTAAGCATTATTTAAATGTGCAGCTCTTAGTGCTGGTTGTGAAAAATTCAATACTTTGCGCGTTTGTGGTTTCCTTCTCGAACACATCTGATAGAGCGTCTGATAATACTGTAGGCTTAGGGAACGGAATTATGTGGTAGAGCCCAAAAATCATCAGTGTGTTGGGTCTCTAGAACTTGATAAAAGTGTGAATTAAACAAGTCTGATAAGTAAATAGAAATAGCAGCCAAACCCTGAACAGGCATGACGGAAATGCTCCAATAAGTAAAAGTGAGAGCGAGGAAGAAAGAAAACGAGGAGGAAAGTCAGTGGTGAGCTACAGAAACCTTATCTGGCTCTGACACATTTCATCTTATTGGAGTTACTGTGCTGTGTTTAAACGCGCCAGCACTCCAGGGACAAGCGTAGACCAAACATCAGGCATATTGTGTTACAGAGGAGAAACCCTGGAAGCCATGACTGTCACCGGATCCCCCTCCCTGCGCACACACCTCTCAGGTTCTACGCCACCCGCTAACACAACGCATACCTGCGGAAAGTAGTTGTGGCTAACGTATCGCCTCGCGAGTGTTAGCAGGATTTTGCCTCGCGGGTTCGTTTTTTGGGGGAAATCAGCTAATGAAACAAGATTTGGTTGTTACTGAATTATGTTTTATTTCCCCTGTTAGGGCTGAGAGCCACTTACAACCTAGTGCGGTCAAAGTGGAAATCCAAAGGAAAATCCTGAGCTGGTCGTAACCACTTCACTTAGCATTATCTTATCCCACAGGGAAGGGTTTTCCGCCAAAGTCAACAGGGACATTTTCATGCTGACTTCAGTAAAACGCACCGCCTCCAGGATTATTAGTAGGTTATCCATTCAGATGGTGCTGAGCGCATGGTGACCTACCCTGAGGTGCAGCTGTTTATTTGCCCTGGTGGGGGTAAGAACAAACAGACAATGGGTCAGGATCTACACACATGCGTTCACACACACGGTGCCTGTGGGGCTGAAACCCCTGCTGGGCCGGCAGCTGCTTTCAATGAAGCCTAACACCGCGCGCGTTTGTGTGAGTGTGTGTGTGTGCATGTGTGTGCAACGACACCCCACACCACAAAGGATAACTCTATCTGTCTTACTTAACAGGTCGAAAAGCAGCATTGCAGCTGTTATGGAGCTGAAGGTAAAAAATCATTGATATGAGATTCTCCCTGGGGTGAAATGTCAGCACAAGCCAAAGTGTATCCAGACATCACAATATCTTACAAAGAAACTATAGTAAATATAGTAAAAAAAATTAAAAAAACTCTGTTAATATGAGATTTGTAGCCTCTCACTGGTGCATCAGACAACTTTAATGTATACATCATCCTGGCAGCTGCTGCTCTTTTAAATACATCAGTCATTAAATAAATGACATATAACAAATGTGCACAATAAAACTCACAGCTATAACGCACCTGTTAATACATACACATGTCAAAAGTAATTATCACCTAGCTGTGTCTGTTTACAGTCTTATTTCAACACCTTGTCTTTGTTACAGCAACACTATCAAGGTTTCAGTATTGCTGAATTTCTTTCGGCAGGGCAGGACAAATCATATATTTATGAGCTACGTAGTCCACCAGGCACATGAAAGCGTCAGTGTGCTTGCCTTGGTTTTGGTTGCCTGGATACCTAATACACATGGATAAAACGTGGTAGCTAATGTTATTTTGAATATAATTATAATATATGGCAGACACTATGTATCTGTAGTAAGTTCGTGTAAACTAGCGAGCAGAGGTAAAAGGTAAGTATGCTTAATTGACATCGCATAAAGGCTACGTTTACACTGTCAGGTAAATGTGACCCAATTCCGATTTTTTGCTCATATGTGACACATATCGGATATGT
>JAQMYL010000015.1:18398451-18424760 GCA_030014365.1 Clarias pachynema | reverse complement strand
CATAGGGCTGATGTCAGCTTGGGCCTTAAATATTTGTCACATCAACCGTATGTGTGTGTGAGTGTGAGTGTGTGTGTGTGTGTGTGTGTGTGTGTGTGTGTACATGCATTCTTTTGGGTAAGTAGACTGGTTGTGGTTTTTGTCTTGCTGCAACTGGAGTGATGAATTCCTTAGGGACGGATGGAACGCTATTCAACCGTTGCCATGAGCGTTAACTGTTGCTAGGGACACTTTTCCCCATGTTCGTTTGTACACATATTCCTGGCAGAGGCATACTGTAAAACACTTTCCCTCCTTCATTCATTTCCAACCGTCGCCTGTCCACCTCTTACTCTGTTACTTTTGTCTTCTCATGCTCCCAGACAAAGCCACACACCTCTAGCTGATGCTCATTAAGGTGTCAGTGCATGGAGAGTAACAGCACAGGCACTGTAAGGTTAGGCGGTACAAATCAGCGCAACAAAGCCTAACAAACAAGTGCCAGATGGACTTCGGTTGATGTAAACAAGGTGGGACATGATAAGGATGTCTGTCCATCTGAGCAGAACAAACACAAATGGCACAGTCACATCTGGGGGGGTCAAACTTGCATTTAGAGCATGACAGTCAGGAAATCGAAATGCATCTGTGACAAGAATGATGAAAATAAAGGAGTGGCAGCAGCTGCTGATGTCGCTCTTCAAACCAGCTGGCCTTTCATGTGGTATGGTTGGGTAGAGCACGCCGCTGCGTCCCTGGTTCAGTCTTATGCACCGGGTCAAACAGAACAGCTCAGTCAAGAGGAAACTGGGACCAGAGCCCAGATGCTCACTTGACCAGTTCAATGGGAGATTGAGTCCAATTAATGTTTCAGGCATTTGCCAGGAGGGACACACCTGAACTCTGCTTTCAAGCCCTGCTGATGCCCTGAGAAAACAAAATACTGATTATGCGCTGGAGCCACATGAAAGGAATTAATTAGGAGCTGCAAGTACACAAGGTTTGATTATGCTCCCTGTGTATTGTACAGAAGTCCAACCTAACTATACTAGATGAGACAATGTTACAGGCTCCTGATTAGGACAAACTTGGCTGATGGAATTTGAACGTATTCAAACAGCAAATACTAATACAGTATTTGTGCAAATTCAGATAGCCCACCCCCTTTTACAGCTCATTGGACAGGTTCACGGGGCATCTTGTAGACTTAAAGGTGTGCAATAGGACTGAGATCTGCAGAATGCAACAACAACAACAAAAAAAATCATAAAGGCAGAATTCTTTCTTTTTTCACTTTTCACGTGGGCATCAGGTATAAAGAGCTCAGATATAAAGCTCATGGGACGAACAAATACCACACTGCTCACTTTCCTTTAATTTAAGGCATGCTGACAGTGCTGGTGTGTCTACTGTTAAGGTTTTCCCCCGTGTTTCTATTCTGTGCCATAGTGGTAGGGTTCAAATCTAATAAAAAAAGGAATACATAACAATAAACAAATGCACAAAAATACATTAAATATACAACTGTAATTGAAAAAGGAGAAAATCCAAATAAGTTTGTGTGCCCCTGTCTCACGTCATTGTCATTGCAATATTCTACCAGGCACCAGTATGATTTTTAACTCCCATATACAAGGGACATTCAGGACAAACCAGGATGCGTTAAAATGTCTTGTGAATGCAGGTGTCATTTAAAGAAGACTTCAAGACTCTGAACCCACTGCAGTCATTCCTGTGAACGTTCAGCATTTGGAACGCATGATCCTTGAAAATCGACAGATAACTTGTCGCCAACGTGCAGAAGAAATGCATCTGTCTGTGGGAACTGTGCGGACAATCATTCATGAGCAAGACTTGCACACAGGAACTTGACTAGAGGTTTTTGCTCCATCCCCTGTAAATTCCTGACCTTGCTCCTCATGCTTGGGTCATTAAAGGAGTTCTTGGGAGGCCAGTATTTCAGACGTGAAGCAGGCAATCAGATCTTTTCTACGGCATCCTGAGAAAACTTCCTACCCTGATGGTATCCAAACAAATAGTGAAACGCTGGAAAGAGTGCATTAGTATATCAGGGGAGCTTTTATTCTCATAACAATGTTCTGTTATTTTGCGCAATCAAAGTCCCGGTTTGACTTGAACACACCTGGATATTCACAGCATTTTCAATTATATACTGTATGTGTCACTTTGTGTCACTATAGAGGACACAAGAACACAATAAATCACTAAGTATGCTGAAAAATCTGTTACTCTAATTAAAAGTTGCATCTAATATATTTGTTAATTACATGACCCCTAGTTATTAAGCCATTGTTAATCAATCTGCTCTCCAATTACAAATGCAATTTACCATTTTATGATAACTGTTAAAGTATAGTATCAATAAAAGCCTCACAAAAGCCTAAAAATCCCCGGCTTTTGGTGCGGTAAATCTCAGCCATGTCACCTGGCTCACCTCATAGCTGATCCAGCCAAAAAATACTCTTTGCAATACAAATCAGAGAAAGCAGGCCTTGTAAAATCTCCCTGGAATAAGTGTACGTTTATATAGCTAAATGTGTGCCTCTATTATTCTTTCCAACTAAAATATATGACCAAAGCCTTTGACAAAAGACAGATAAAAAATTGTCATAGATTCACATCAGGCTCTTTCTCATTCACACTTTCTGAGGCCAGGTGCTCTCTTCTGCGGTTGAACACTGTCCACTGTTTATTGTTCTACAGCACCATTTTTATTACATGTACTGTATTCTGTAAATAATGTATAGTAAATGTCAGACAACATTAGCTTGTATTAGCAGTGTGTTAAACAGGCTTTAGACATATGATTAACACTTTAGTACCAACTGTATTGCTTCCTTCCTTTGTTTCTCACCTCTCTCGCTACCCCATCATGCTCTCCTGAGCCAGTTTCCATATAAAACCTGCCTATTATTGGTAGAACTTTACCCCGGTCTCACTACATGCTCTGCTGGGGTCTGAAGAATAGCAGCCAAAACAGCAGGGAAGCTTTACTAAAAAAGAAACGCAAGAGTGAGAGTACGTGGCATGAATGAGGAAGTAGTGTATGTGGGTGTGCATGTGAGTTAGTTTGTTACAGTGTGAAAGAAGAGTTTGCGTATGCGTGCCTGTTTTTAGTTCTTGGTGGAGACCGAAACACCTCACAATGGTAGGAATATCCGAATGTTTTGTCCTTGTCTCCCCCCCAAAAAAAAAGTTTTTTAACAAAAGAACTGTGACATGTACTTTATGTTTTTGTGACTTTTTCTACAAGTTCTAGCAAATACAGAAAGATTATTGGTCTAGGTTTTGTTTTCAATAATATATATATAAATTCAGTTTTGGTTTCCAGCACACATTATGGACCTCATTAGGAGTACTTTAGAAGGAAAAAAGACAGTAATATGATCCTGAAGGATTAAATTGGCCCCTATAATTACAGCTCCTCCATACTGTATACTGTATAAAGATGTTGATTTATTGTAACACATCAAATTCCTTCCTCATGGTGCTGTCTATTTAGTGCAGTGCACCATGATGCTGTGCCTCATGACTGGGATTATGTTCTTTTGCTTGCAAGCCTCCCTGTTTTTCCCCCAGACATTATGTTGGTCATGGTGGCCAAAGAGTTCAATTTTTGTTTCACCAGACCATAGGATATTTTTCCAAAAAGTAAGATATCTGTCATTATGTACAGCTTCTGACGGTAGTCTCGCCTTTTTAGGTGGTTTTTGAGCAGTGGCTTCTTCCTTGCTGAGCTGTCTTTCAGGTTAATGTCGATATCGATCTCGTCTTTACTGTTGATATAGATACTTTTGTACCTGTTTTCTCAAATGTCTTCACAAGGTCCTTTGCTGTTGTTCTATCAAAATTCACATCTCCTTCCTGAGCAGTATTATGGCTGTGTGGTCCCATGGTATTTATACTTGTGTAGTATTGTTGGTAGACAGCACAGTGGCTTAGTGGATAGCACTGTCGCCTTGGACCTCCAGGGTCCGGGGTCAATTCCCGCCTCGGGGTCTGTGTGCATACTGTAAGTTTAGCATGTTCTCCTCGTGCTTGGTGGGTTTCCTCCCACAGTCCAAAGACATGCAGGTTAGGCTAATTGGCATTCTCAAAATTGTCTGTAGTGTGTGTGTGTGTGTGTGTATGTGCCCTGCAATGGACTGGCACCCTGTCCAGGGTGTACCTTGCCTTGTACCCTAAGGTCCCTGGGATGGGTATTCAGGATAAAGCAGTATAGACGATTGAGTGAGTGAGTGTTGGTACAGTTGAACAATCATGATGTATTCAATTAGGGAGTGATATGATCTAAACAATTGTTGGAATTTAAAAAATGAAATAAAAAAATATATATTTGTCATGCATAAAGCAGATGTTCTAACCAGCTTGCCTAAACAATACCTGTATTTTGTTAACATAAAATCTATGGATTTCTGTGGTTAAAAAATAAATAAATCAGTTTTAATGACTTCAACAAGTGTATGTAAACTTTCGACTTTAACTGTATAGGAAAATGTTCCTGTTTACACTTTGCTGATTAAAATTTTGTTGCTTGACCTTGAGCTGTATTTGGAACTAGATTACTCTGAAACCCTGTATAAATCCCATCGAAAAAGAGTAATCATCTCTCATCAAAACATCTCCTGGTATGCAGCCGGATACATTTTCCTGCCTCAACCAATCATTGTTTGGTGCCCAGCTATGCCTGGTGTGCTGCTGTTTTCTGGAGAGATTGCATGTTAGCACATGAGGGCCTCTGTGTGCTACGCTTATCCATAAACATTCATTCTCTGTCATGATGCAAATACATTTCAATGAAGAAATATAAAGCGGCCTTTAGACGCAGATGCATGTGTGTATGTCTGTGTGTGCGTGTGTGCACGTGGTCAGGGGAGTGGGTTTGCTATTTGGGAAAGGTGCCAATCCAATTAAAAGCAGCAGTACGAGCCCAGTTTTTTTTTAACTAAGCTAAATTTACATTTCACCAGTCTTCTTTTGCCATCTCTGTCCTTTCTCATCTAGTCTGTCTTTTCAAAGGAAAAGGAACCAGAAGGTCCCACCTTTCTATAGCACATTACACCACCTCCAGTGTGACATCCTGTAAACCTATATCCTTCTCTCACAACTCAGACATTACAATGCAAAAGGCAGATTGTTCGTGTTGTGCAGCTTGGAAAAGGCTTATCATTAGACTGCAAAGATACACAAGTAAACGCACTGAGCATTTGCTGTCCAAAGCACGCACGAAAACCTTACCAACAGCACCAACAACACCCTCCACCCACCCCCCACCCAAATAAAAGACAAAAACCTTGACAAAGTAGTCACATCCTCTTCTATGCAGACTGTCATTCGCTCCAGCAGCTGTGTGATCACAGTCTCATGGGACTTCAAGCAGCGTAATATAATGCAAAGTCTCCCTACACGTCCGGGTGAAGTCCTTCATCGTGGCTTCCTTGCTGACAGACATGGGCTTTGGAGGAATGCTTGTGTGTTTGTTTTCGACTGCTTGGCTACACCTGACCAGCTGCTGCATTAATGTGTGTGTATCTATGCGTGTGTATGCGTGTGTGTATGTATGAGCTATGAAATTAAAGTAAGAGCATCAGAACAAAGCAAATTGTGAAGAGCACTACACCTCCTGCCTAATTTAATTCAACTATAGATGGGAGGCGGGATGTTAGTATGAATTATTAACCTGCTTAAACAAGGGGATTACACAGAATGAGATGCTCAGATGCCACTTCCTGATTATACCACCGATTCAATTAGAGATGGAAATGACTTCTCTCTGTGTGCATGTGTATGTGAATTAGAAAATAAGCCTCTAAGATCGAGCAAGAGAAAGGAAACAAATAAAACAAATTATGTTGCCACGATGCCACTTCAGCAACGCAGGCATCTCTCAGTCCATTTTCCCAATAGCCTTTGTAGCTCTCTCATTACCACTGGCAATTCCATGGACCTGTCTATCATACTAAGCCAGGGAGTGATTATATATTTAATAAAGAAGGAGGCTGCTAACCCATCAGGGTACTCTTTCATTATTTCAAACGTCCAATTTAATATTATTTTATTGGTATAGCGGTTTTAATAAAACACCATTGTAACAAAACAGCTTTACAGAAATCCGGATATAGATTTTATATCTCTAATGCGCAAGCCAGAGGTGACAAAAGCAAAGAGAAACTTCTGTAAGATGACACAAGGAAGAATCATTGAGAGGAACCCGAGTCAAAAAGGAAGACGTTCTAAGTTAAAAGCATCATACTGTGAAGTGTTATGAATAATATTTCATATACTGTATGCAGATTGTGTAGATCTTTAGGCTGTTCATGTGGGAAAATCTCCTGTACAAGAAGGTGACTTACACACTGTAATAGAAAGCGCAGCTCACACGATTTATTCATTCTGGTTAAAGTAATTCCTCACTGACATGCTAACTAGTCTTTTAGTTTTTTTTTAGCTTAGCATGTTACCAAATGAGTAACCATTAAGATAATGTTGTTAGACATGTGTGTATAATGTAATAATGTGAGCTACAAAGTATAAATAGAGCAAATGTGATTTATCTGATCTTTTCATGAGGTTCTGCCTGCCAGTCATTGTTGTAGCTAAGAAGTTAGCTAACCCTGGTTCAGAAAGAAACCGGGAAATGGGCAGAACAAACGGACCCTGACTGTTGGCTGGAACATGTCTACTTACCTCAGTTACCATAAGCTAGCTAGCTTAGCTTTAGCTTAGCTAACAATTCTTGCTAATCTAATGCTAACACGACTAATGTTAATTTATGTGCTAACATTACACTGCATTTGATTAAGCGGCGTCATCCATACCCAGAAGTCCCATGCCGACTTCTACATTTCTTGTGGTAAGTTAAACTACAATAAATCCAGTTAGGTGGTTAGCTATGTTGTTGCATAGCAGGTAGCTAGTGGTTTGACACCTGCAGTGCAGCTGTGACAATCTGCCATGCCCCAATTATGCACCATTTTATGTCATTTTAACTCTTGTTGTTATTAATGTTATTGTTGTTATCTAGCTATGGAGCTTAAAGGCACTTTTTGTACCAGGCTGCAAACATTTTCCTTTCTGTTGTAAAGTTGAACATTTTAACATGGGGATCTACTGTATGGGCACTGACTCACTTTTGGCCCTATCGAGGAACAATACATTTTGGCACTTCCATGTTTGACTCATTTTTTATTTTATTTTTTTCACAACTGGAGGATGCCCCTTGCCATCAGAATTGTGCTTTTAATACTGAATGTTTTCGTAAGATATTCTTAAAATAGAGTCTAGTTTGGGGAAATGTGGCAAATGTGTTCTAATCACTGATCGTGTTAAATATAATAGACATACCAATAACCTTTAGACACAAGCAGGTTGAGGTTGTTCCCAGCAGACTGGAGGGCAGCCAGGATCATTCTGTATCTAATCATTTCTACTCAGCTATAGGTGCAAAGGTGCTAATTAAAGTTAAATGACCTGTGGTTGTACCTGTAATTGACCGCTGCCTTTAAACAGAGTTGGAAAAGGGCCAAAAAAGTTTTAAAGGACGTCATTAAGGTATGCAGCAAGAGCATTTCTGGTATGTGAATATGGACTTTAAAATTGTGAAATATGGCACGGTTCAGTGCTGGGCTATAATGGCCAATAAAATCTATTGCTTAGGTGTTATATCATAAACCATATGAAAAATCATTTACATAATGGCCAGAATTTTGTTCCAAAGCCAACAAATCACTTTTCACCCTAGTCAGCACTGGAAGTGTGAAAAATACCAGGATTAGACAAACAAGGTGGACAAAAATACAAAACCACAACTAAATGTACTGTACCTTTTTCAGACGTCCACTCTTAGTGCCAACAAATGCCACGCAGTAGCCATTGTACACATAAGAGGTCACTGAGGTCATGCGGTCTCTGCTTTCTGTGTAGAGTGTGTGTCCAGTGACCAACTGAGAGCCACCCAGGGGTTGGTTAATGTCCAGACCACAGAAGGAGTCATCAATGGGCACCGGCTGTGAGGAAATAAAGGGCTATATTAATGATGTTATTGGCAATGTAACTGCTTTTCAGAAAAACATAATGGTTAATGTGGTAAGCAGTAAGCTAGGTGCTTTGGCTCATCACCTGCTCGTTACAGTACTTGAGCCCCATCAGGTACAAGACTAGACTGTACACACCTACCCAGGACTATCTGAAGTGTGTGCGCACACAAACTGGAATGAGGTATAAAGCTTCCGTTAAAATTCTAAATCACAGCTTACTAAATGCTAATGCCTTATTAGGAAAGCTGTTTGTTCTGTTAAGCCAGCTGCTTGTTTGGCTTGTGTGTGGGTGTGCATGTGTACTGTATGTGTGTAAGAGTGTGTGTGTGTGTGTGTGTGTGTAAATATATGTGTGGCTTGCGGTTTACTAACCTGCAGAATATGAACCGAAGTGTGCTAGATCAGACTTGTATACCATTAATTCAAAGTGAAATCACTTATTTTCATGAAAAAAAAGTTTGATTTCAAAGAAAATGTGATAACACAGATGATAACACACACTAATTATGGATATCACTTATCCCTCACAGGGTCGCGGGGGGCATGGAGCCTATCTCAAGGGGACTTGGGTACTTGACGGGATACACCAATAACAGGGAGACAATCCATTGCAGGGTGCACACACACGCGCACACACACACACACACAATGGGGAAATAAACTGGACACTAGCCTGCTCTGCATGTTTTTGGACGTTCAAGATCTGGACAATATTGTTTTTGAAAGTTAGAATGGCATTAATAAAATAGTGTTGAGATAACACTGAATAAAACCCAGGCCTTAGTCTGGTATTAATTTGGTTAAAGGTGTTTTTGCAATGTTGTGTACAGGGCATTCATTATCCCACCTTAAAATATTCAATGTTGTTTCAACATTATTTCAGCAAAATAATTCTAACTTTCAAAAACAAGCTAATACCGCCAATGTCGACAACATTAACATCTTCAATTTACCATCACCAAAACTTAGCTGACAAGCAAATTTGACCTATTGAAATTTGATTCTTTGTGAGAAATGTAAACATATATATAATTACGCAATAACACACGAAATTTTGTGCTGTTGTGCTGGATATCAGCATGGCTGTGATACGGCCGTATGGTTAGAAGCCTTTGTTAGAAGTTAGTTAGCTTTGTAGCCATAAATAAAAGAATCAGACAGTTCCAGTGGAATTCAGGATAACTTCGAAGCAATTATTAATTAAACAAAGTGTTGTTTAAAATGACATAAGGTTGTCTGATGTGTTTTCTTGCTCTCGTTGTGTTTCCGTTACTGGTTTCGAATGTGTTTTAAATGGGATTTGGCAGGCAGCTCCACTCTTCACTCATGTTGATGATTCAATTCAATTCAATTTTATTTTTATATGATATAAAAATGAGAGATGAGACACAGTCAGTGTAATTATAAACTATTAGATCACCTTTGATGCAGAGTGATACATATAGCTCAACATCCCAGTGCTGTTACCATCTATTATCACAACTCGTGGAATTGCTGTTGTCCAATAAGATTACTCGGTCAGAGCTAACTGTTGTCTAGTAAATAATAATAAGAAAAATAGCCAATATGACCATATAGGTTTTAATTGTTTTCATTGAAATCTTATTAAACTAACAACGTTAAGCTAACACCACCACTAGCACTCAGCACAGGCAAAGATGGAGGTTTATAAACATTTTCAAGCTAGATGAAGACGCACATAATTTTTCATGTTGAACGTAGAGCCCTGACCTGACCTCAATTTCCATTCAGAAAGGAGCAGTAAGTTACAGGCTTCTCTGCAAGCTGATTGTCTCGATTCAGGTCAGCCAAAGCTCTGTGACTGGCACTGGCCTCAAACTGCCACAGAGAGTCATCGAGAAGAGCACGCTGATGTAAACGCACTGTTCATCACCTGCACCGCAGCCTTCACAGACATTAACACTGACTTTCCAGCTACAGGCCGTAAAACTTTATAGCTGCCCGGCCAGTTATATAGGCTCAGGGAAAGCAATAATGCACAGAGGGTATAAACGTACGCAGGTCCTCCACGCCACATTCTCTTTTATTTCCCGTTCCCAAAATAGCTGGAGCAATTCTCACAAGTGAACTCAAAAGCAAAAATGATTTAGGTGCCCACGTTATGCGTCTGCACATTGTATTTTCAGAGCTGCGAGTGAGATCAGACAGCTTGGGGCAGGAGGTGGGGCGGGTGGGGGTGTGTTAATTGGAAAGTACACCATGAGACCTCACTCTGTAACTGAGACCACAGCTTCACTAGCCATGGAAATTGAAAAAGTGTGTTGGTGCAGTGTTGCAGGTGCAGCTGTGTGCCCGAGTCTGCAAATGTAATTTCGCCCATTTGGTTTCCATTAAAGTGTAAGTGTTTAGATGATGTGCATAGATGACAACCAGCAGATCCAAATCTGCTTCCTCTCTCTTCCTGACATGGTCATTCCCAATACCAGCTGGTTTAAAGCAATGTGTTAGGGAATTATACAAAAATACATATGCACATATAAAGCCATATATATATATAAAGACAACTTTATAGGAACACCCTTATTCTGTTCTTTTATGCAGTTATTCCGTCATGAGGCTATTGTAGCCAATACGATTCAAGATTTGAAGAGTTATGAGCTACTCTAGCCTTCCTGTGAGCTTGAACCTGTCTAACGATTCTTCTCTAAGTTACTGTAAATAAAACAAGGCATTTTCCCCTGCAGGGCTGTCACTCACTTGATGTTTTTTGTTGTTTGCTTTTTGTACCAGTCCTTGTGAACTTTATACATCCCAGGAGATCAACCGATTTTATACCAGGATTTGAGTATCCTGGTACAGTATACCAGGATTGCATTTTAAACCAGGATTTGAGTCTATACTTATTGGTTTATATTCTTTGCAGAAAAGTGAGCTTTTTAATTAAATGTGCATTTCCTAAACAACGTACCGTTCCCCACACATAGGTCATTCTTACGTGCTGCACCCAAATGGACAACAAGTAATTAAAATCAATATTTCATGTTGCCAGTAATATGGGGATGCACTTTAAATGCTCTTTCAGCTGCTCAGACTGTTTATAACTAAGTGGTACTTGAGCAATTAGTGAGGAGCCACACAAGTCTCCTTCATCAAGAGCAAAAAATATTGATCTGAAAAGTTACTGATGAATTTCCAGTTCATTCTGGCAGGGGTTTGGCATTCTTGTATGAGCAACATGATTTCCTAGAGCAGCACACTTATGCTTAGAATTTCACCAAGACTACATTGAGGATGGGAGGTCTGTATGGTTTTAGATTTCAGCTCTAATTTCCAGTCACATTAACCTTAAGTCGTTGTCCTTTTGGCTGCTCTCGTCATGCTGTCGCCACGGCAGACCATTCAATCCACATGCAGTACAACTTGGCAGGTTTTACGCCTGCCATTCTCTTAGGACCGGCATAAAGGTTGTCCTGCATCCAGTGGAAAACCAAGGCCTTCTGCACTGCAGACGAGAAACCTACCACTGAGCCACCAGTGACCCAGGCAGAACTTTATTTGAGACGAATCTTTGATTTAAGTTATATGTCCATTTGTGAAAAACCCTTCAAGTTGGAATGGGACAGGGGTAGTCCAGTGGATAAGGTGCTGAACTGCTGTTAAGAATGTCCCCGGTTCCAGGCCCAGCGCTGCCAGTTTTCGGTCTTGAGCAAGGTCCTTCACCTTCAATTGCTCAGATACAACCAGACATCGAGCTTGCAACCCGACCCTATAACGAAACTGCCGCTCAAACGAGGGATACCTCTCTAGGGCTGGGGAATATTCATTGCCAGATGTGCCCGATGGCATGTGGACAGACCCTTACCTTCATTTTAAGTTGGAATACATTTAAAACAGAAATCTGGAAGAACACACATTTCAATGTTAAAGGTCTTGATATAATGAATGCAGAAATATACTCATGGACAAAAGAAATTTTGCTCTATTAAAATACAAAAATGTGTATCGAAACCTAAAATCTCATTCACAATTTTGTGTATCTTGTTACATTAATAAAACAGGTAAAGTAAAATTACCATCCTGCTCATGAGGGCATTACTTTATCATGGATAACCTAACTTACATCTTCTTTAGCGAGTGAGTGTTACATTAACAAAGCAGGTTCCTTTATCATGGATAACCTACTGTATCTCACATCTTCCTAAGGGGTGTGTCCACGTGCACAAAATTTGTTATAAAAAGACAGCTGTCTTGGTATCAAAAGGAAGGAAAACATTCAAACTGTCCATTTTGTCTTAACAATATCATTCACTGTTTAGACAATGCTAACAAAGGGAGAACCATCTGAATGCTTCACCTTGGTGCAACGCAAGCAGACGCTGCGAGACAGGCTATGAAACTGATTCTGAACAACCTGTTCCAATGATGGTTGTCCTACATCTGGAGGGCCAAGAGGGACAACGTCAACACAAGACAGACTAGTTTGAGGACAGGATTTGAAAAACCGTACAGAAAATGCTGCAACTACTGCTGCTGGTATTCCAGAGTTGTGCAGAATAAGTTGTCCGAATGTTTAAAGATGTTCGGATGTAGCTGGTCTTGCTGCCAATGTTTATTATGAACGTCATCTGAATTTCTGGTGCTGATATAGACACAAATTTTTGTATCAAATCAAACTTTCTCATTTGTTTGACCAAAATAAATTATGGAATAAAATCCTTTAGTCCATCAGTATATAAAACCAATAATTCTAAATTGTATAACTATTGAAATATTAGTTTCATTTGAAATTACAACTGCAATGTGGGATGCCTATTAAACTTGTATATTGTGAGTTTTAGAAGATAATCAGATTTGTTTTTGATAGATGTGAAAAGAGAATTTCTTGGCTGCTAACTGTAGGAATAGCCTACTTGCTACTGTCTACATCAATGAAATATTCCATACATATTCATGAGTGATTTACAATGCGGCCTAATTAAATATACTGCTTGAAGATGTCCAATAATGTTAGATATATTGTTATAGCTTTTGATTTTATTTACTACGCAGAGAATTTTGTGTTGGCATTGCTCGTATTGCATTATGGTCAGCAAGCTCACAATACAAATTCTTACGAGCACTCGCATGCATGTTTCTTTCTTTCTTACTTACTTTGGCGTATAAAATAAGTCTCTCTCTCTCTCTCTCTCTCTCTCTCTCTCTGTCTCTCTCTCTCTCTCTCATGGTGTTATGCTTTTGTGTTAAAACCAGGAGAGAAGCCAGCTGAGAAGGCCACATCTGCTGCCATCTAAAATAGTCAGGAATAACTAGCAGGAAATTAAATAAAAACACTCCTGTCTGGCTCCACTGAGGGTTTTTTTTAAGGTAAAAGGAGGTTATTTTCTATTTCAGATGGAATGGAAGGGGGGTGGTGGTGTGCAGAGTATATTATTTCTTTGGAAAAATATTTTGATACTTCTGCTGGACTTTAAAAAAAAAAAACTAAGAAAAATAGACGTGCGGTAGAGAGAGGGCACTGACCCCTTCAAACCGCCTCGCTGGCAGGTCCGATCTGAGTAAGCTTAAAGTGCTTCCTGTGTGAATCATTAAAAATGCACCCAGTGTAAGCCATTAAATACTATAGATTTATTGAGCAAAACATTTTCGCTAAATGCATCTTCCCATAAATGATGACACATTCCTAACTCTAAAGGACAAAGCAAAAAATTGCTGAAGACTTAAGTACACTGTGGAGTGTCTTAATGAGATCTAGAAATACACAGGCTGGCTGTCGGACCCATGGGTATTGACTAGAGATGTGTCAGTGGGGGTGTAATGGGCCTGGAAAGGTGGAAACCATGAGAAGACCTCCCAACCGCTGCCACTTAAGCGGTGCAAACAAGTGTCCCGTCTTCCTTTGGGAACACCTGCCAGCAGTTGGCTGATAACTATCATAATTCCTTTCATTCCCATTATCAACTAAGGAACAAAGACACGGAGGACATCAGCCTCCTGAGGCTAAATTCCTTAACTGAATTGAAAAAGGACTCTAGATACTATGTGGGGACATACTGTGGAGTCCTGCTCGGGGGTATTTGGACACAGCTGCATTTCTCTCACTCTCAGTCTGTTTCTTGCCCATGTTCTCTCTCTTATCTCTCCTCATGCTCTCCATGATTAAAAAGGATTGGTCTATTTGTATTGTTCTGGATGAGAACATTATTGCTTTAATGCTTGCCAAGAAAAATAAATCCATTCTAAGTTGTGAACATGTCTTATTCAGATAAATTCGAATGTGACTACTTATCATATCATTATTTTTAATTACAACTAAATGAAGCTTAACTTGATAAGAGATTTATATGATAGAAGGAATTTGGTAGGATTGAGGTTTAGATTGTATATGTATTATGCTGTTGTGTCTGAGCCAAATTTTAGACTTGATTTCAATCTTGTAATTATTAATGTTAGATGTCATTAGGTAGCATTTAACTGAGACTTGCTACCGAAAGAGTGACTGACTCAGTCATAATTTGACTGACTGAGACATAATTTGATAAACAAATACTATAAAATTAATATATGGCCCTAATCAGCCGCCCCCTTAAAGTTAAGCAGAGATAATCATGAAATAAAGTCATTTAGTCACAATATTCTGCTGTATCTCTCAATATAATTTATGTACAATAAAAAAAAAAAAAAAATCTAAACTGTCTTACGTTTATTTGTGTTCATGTACGCGGGGCGCCGGACAAACGAGTGTTTATGTAGGCACGAAAATTTTTGAAAAGCATGTGATTTGAGGCTGAGCTCTAATTGGATTTTTTTCCGAACCTTCCCACTTTTGTTCTTAGCGAATCAATATTGTTTTTAAATATTTGGTCCAATCAAATATTTGTGATTGGACCATTCTCAACGAGTCTTATTAACGGTCAGTAGATTGTTAGTTAATGTATTGAATAGTGATTGACATGGAAGCCAGCTAAATATGAGAGAAAATTCTGTAATTTCTTTGCTAAAATATCCCTTCGCAAGACGATCGAACGAAGAAAGAAAAACGGTTAACGAGCTTGGACCAGATCTTCTAATTAAGCAGCAGTTAAGTGATCACGGCCGAGCTTACACTCTGTGCTTTTCCAGCACTTCTTATGAATATTTACAGGTTTAATTACAAGTTTAATTTGAATTTTGTTTGCCCCCCCCAAAAAAAAAAAAACATTTTCCACCAGCCGCCACTGGCCCTAATACAACCCTTGAAAGGAAATCAAATAAGGTGCAAAGTTATTTTTCTGATATTTTGCTGAACAACACTTGCATGTATTATTAAAATTTTAGGTTCATTACATAAAATAAAATGAAAAGTTTATAGGGAAGGGTCCCTTACCGCCTTGGTACAATGTACATCTTTTCCCAGCAGCCAGCTCAACTCCAGGTTGCCTTCTCCTTGGTAGCAGGACTGCAAGCGCTCCTTGATGCGTGCATTGATGTCCTTGATGGTGAACACACAGAGGGCTGAATCATCAGGGGGGCGATGGTACTGCTTCTGGCCTTTAGAAAAGATCGTAAAGAGCACATCATCTGTGGTACTGATGTTGAGTGACGCTGCAAGAACTCTTCCTGGTTTGGCCAGGTAGGCTGCCTGCAGCAAGCGGTACTCTACACCACCTCGCACACAGCCAATGGGTAGTGACACATAGGAATGAAACTTGTGGTCGTCTTTGCAGAGACGGACAATGCGTGAGATATAGAAGAGATCGTTTGAGGAACCACTTGAGGCCATGCCGTTTTCTGGCGTTTCTGGTTGAACAGTCAAAAAATACACAAAGTTGCCACTAGCAAAGCCATATATGTAATATATATCAAAGTGCGAGACCAGTGCTAGGGTGTCTGAAGGAATCTTGATAAGTGAGGAGACAAAATCAGTGTGCAGTTCGTAGTCGAGCATGGCTGAGGACTCTGGGTCACGAGGAAGTTTGCGGCTTGAGATGGTTGGAAAGTAATCTTGCTTCCCATCGACTGCAGTGCCAATGAAAAGTGTGCCATCTTTGCCCTGGGAAGGCACAATAACTCCATACATAGTGCCTGTTTGATTGACACTAGAGAGATAATGTTCTTTCTTGTGTGACGGTTCTACCAGTATGAAGAGGTCGTCCAGCCGAAGTAGCTTGCATACACCCTGATAGAGGCTCCCGCAGGCCAGCAGCCTGTTCTGAGAGTAATCAATAAGGAGGAGCTTGTTGACATTGTTGGTAGAGACCAGCGGTTCAGAACACGGCTGGACTATGAGAGGCGGGTAGCAAGCCTTGTTGTCATCCTCTGGGCCAGTGTCATGGGAGACCAGGAGAGTAAGGTTGCCAGAGAGCTTGTAGACACGATTAACAGCACCAATATAAAGTGCCCCTGTTGTCTGATGAACTGTCAGATGATTGAAAGACCATTCTCGCTTCTCAGGGTGAAATGTTGTAAACGTCTGCCCACTGCATGTTGTAGCAATGGTTAGCACCAACAGCCACACACAGAAGGGTAGAGTTAAAGAGCTAGAATAATTTACTTGTAAAGTCCTTCGTGAATCTTGCTGGCCCTCCATGATCCCAGCAAGTAGGAAACAAAACTAGAAATCGAGCAGAGTGTCAGAACCTTTGTGTCAAAGTCCGAATGATTACAAAGTATGGTTCTTTTATTTCACCGTCTTCACATGTTTCTGAAAAAGACAGAAAAAAAAACAGAGGGCAAATGAGTAAGACTAAGGCCATCCTGACTCACATGTATGTTAAAAGGAAAGAGATAAAAGTCAGTGGAAAAAAGCTGATATTTCAGCAGGCTTACTGCCTCTGAGTTGCCATGCAATTGCTCATTGAGACAATGGCCGGAAAGCTTTATCTGCACATTCCAAAGGAGTTGTTGTGTAGGAAAGTACAATGACGGAAGGTGAAGCTTGGTAGCACCGGAAATTAGCATGACCTGATGTCATGCCACCACCTCATACACTAAGTATAGGGTTGAACTAAAAAGCTTGCTATGACATTTGGGTTATTATTGCATTAAATCATGTGTTTCACTAGCAGAATGGCTGATGACCAAGCACATTATTTTAATGGTGAAAGATATAAACCTATTACCCATCACTTTTACTGTTAATAAGTCAAATGACCATGAATGTATTTTAGCATTTTTGAATTATGCATTAATGACAGTAATCAAAGTTAAGGGTTCTGCCTTTCCATAATTTAGATTTTTAGCAAATATCAGCGATGCCCATTCATATCCTTCATGAGTGTCATTTATTTCCATCTGGCCATAATTGCCCTTACAGTCTATAAGTAAAAAAAAAAAAAAGAGAGAGATAACGAGAGAGAGAGAGAGAGAGAAAGAACAAGCACAGTATGGAATTTTTGTAACAGCCTTTTGAAAAGAGCTTCACAGATCTGCCTACTTTATACAATAAATCAAAAGGGAGGCCCCTTTCTCAAGTGTATCTAGGGGAGTTAATTATCTCATCCACCACACAGGGAGGCCTGAATGTTATTACTGAAACAAAGTGTGAACAAATTGGGTGCCAGTTCCATGTACCCTTCTTTACTCTCTGCTCTTTAAGAGGGCTGTTTAACAGGATCTGAATCTATTAATTATGCTTTCCAATTTTGTTCCTGTGTTTTTTTTTCCTCCCCTCTTTTTTACCTCTACATCTGACACAATCAAAGCCTGGGGGAATTAATCATTGGCAGCAGAGTAATCATTCCTAAACGAATCAGGCCACCATTAGAGATACCAGCGCTGTCATCCAGCCACATCTACCACATTTGTATTCTTTGTTATTCGTCCCTGGCTGCTCTGCATACATTATCACAGGCGAGCGACATAAGAGGGCAGCAAATGGAGACAATGGTTGCACCTCTGAAAATCAAGTGTGTGCTTCTGAAAACTCAGCTTAGCAACACAGTATATGTAATTACATGGAATAAAGTGATACATTTAGTAGAATGGCAATCAGTGAAACATTAGACGCCATCATTTCTTATACTTTCATAAGAAAAAAAGAAAAATGAAAAGACTTTTTTAGATTTTGCCAAAACTGCATTTAGATGTCCTGATGCCTTTTCACTTCCTAAACAGCTGACCGTACATATTCATGCCAGACAAGTACTCCTGACCATGCTTGTCCTTGCTCCTGACTCAAGATTCAACCTTCAGCTTCACTGCTGTACTATCTGTATTTTCACTGGGCTCTGGGGTAACCTCATCAAACTGAAAAATTGATTAGTCCTTTTCAGCACATAGAACGGCATGGTATGAGATGTCTCGCTCCTAAGAGCACAGCATTAGCATAGCAATAAAAGAGGTTATAAAGCCAGGTCTGTACCTGGACCTCTCTTTTATGTCAAATCTTTGTCACAGTTTGCACATGCTAAAGGTGCAAAAGCACCTTTAAACACAACACCATTTTACAGATTTACTTCTCACAATTAATCTCTATATTAGTCCTATCTCTCTCTTTGTGCATCTTTTGCTTTCTCCCTTCTGCTAGGCGCTGTCTCAGTGTCATAAAGAGTTCTTCTCTGCTTTTTATGTTTCAGCAGCAGCTGCGTTCAACCACTGTTTAACACGAAACCCATCAGAAAAGTAAGGTATACAGTATAATGAATATATTGTACTGTCCATTTTTATAAATAATAATGTTCATTATGCGGCCTGGATGCAGAACTAAAAAGAGAGGGCCGGTGTGCTTCTTGCTCGCTTTTTTTATTGTGTGAGGCAATTAGTTTTTGCTTTGAATCAGCAAAAAAAAAAAAGAAGTAAGAGATTAGCATGTCAATGTTAGCACCTGCAAATCATGGCCATGTCAACCCACAGCCTACATCAATAACAGGCCAATTCCGGCATTGTTCCAAAGCGCCGACATTTGTCTGGTAGCGATGAGAAAACAAGCACGTTGACAGGATTGTATTTTGCCATAGAGATGAGTCACAACCTCATGTTGTACCAGTGGGAAAGTAGCAGCTTTCCTATTCAGCCTCACTGCTTTGACCACACAAACACTTGCAGTTCAGGGCCGCTGCTGTAAGTCAAAATTCCCACCCACTGATTTACAGATCTCTAGCTATTTCTGTTTTTGGAGATGTCATGGAAAATTATATATAGTATGTTTGCTGGCAGGCTGACAAATGTTAACCACAAACACAAGTGCATGCGTTTAACTACGGTCGCCATTATTCTTAATTTCAGATCATTTACTTAACTTCCCTTCAGCCCTTATGGCCTTATTCCACAGTACCCATCTATCTGGGAAAAGAAAGGTCACGCATGTTTCTTTACTCCCGTGCAGCTCATCACAACCTACAACCTAAGTGCTAAGTGTTTTCTAAATATCAGTAACTATCACCAAAATAGAGCAATATGTCTGAAAATGACTATAAACAATGATTCATCTGTTCATCATCTGCTAAAACGCATCCAAGTGCATTGCTCTTTAATGTGTTGCTATTGTCAGCAAATAATATACTCAGTGAATTTACTGAAGTCCTGAAGTTCGAAAGCACAATTGTGACATTGGAATTCCAATTTAGAGCAACATTATAGATGATTCTGAGTGCAGTGGCACTAGTGAGGCCAGCTGTAATTTTGGTAAGCTGTATTTCAGCATGTTTTAAAAGAAGATTCTGTTACTATATATTTATAGTTTGTTATAGACATACTGATTCTAAAACAATTCTGTCTGAGCATTTCTATTTATTTTAACCTCTCCCAGCTACACTGTGTGTGTATCCTTACATACATTACTGTACATTACCATAGAAGCCAAACGTCTTTCTGTTCGAAGACAATGATCAGGTTCAATAGGCGCTAATGAATAGAAACAGCAAGGAGACATTATCAAGGGACATCAAACATTAAAATTTAGGTGTGAAGAGGTTAAAGGGAAGCAGCACAGTGGCTTAGTGGTTATCACTGTTGCCTTTATTAAACATAATTTAATTTTAATTCTACCCAGTTGCATTCCATGAAATGGTACAAATCTGGGTTTGTCCATCTTCTAATCTGAGCTAGCTAACTTTTAACTAGCTAACATATACATGGTGTACTTGCTCACCTATGCTTTTATATCGTAGCATCAAGTTGGTTTAGATTTGTGGTCAAAATACAGTATATAACTGGGCAAATATTTTATATACTCATTTGTTGGTTATTGGTTTTCACATTACGTTTTGGATTGTTTTGTAGTTGTTATATTAACTTTTTTTTAATCGGTCTATAGAGATATTCATTGTTTCAAAAAATGATTTAAAGAAAGCATTAAGAATTATAGGAACCTGTTTTTTTTTTTCTCACCTTACTATTATTAATATCCAACTTCACATGTCACATACTGTATTAGAAGCCAAGCTCGTTTAACAAAGTTCATAACAAAATTCACTAGATGTTAAAAAGTGTAACCCTAGCAATACTAGCCAGTGCTGTGAAAACAAGGTTATGAGTACAATATCTCTGCAAAATAATTCTGAGGAGAAAACAAGGAGAAAACTGAAGGTTGAATGGAAACAACAGGAAACCACTACGTTCCACAATTCAAGTGGTCTGTGATTATGGTGTGAAAATAACTGTTGTTTTTCTTAATGAACAGTAAGGAAAAGCAAACCACATTTTAGTGTTTAACAACCCCTACACAAGTACCCGGCGGATTCCCTTTGCTTTGTCAGCTCATCAGTGTGCTAGTATCTCCACATTACTGCTGGCTAGGCTAAGCTAAATTTTAGTATGCATTGCCAGGCCGAATCCTGCCAGTAATGTTGAGGTACATAATCTCTGGACATAAAATCTATGCAATATTATGGCTTGGATATGAAGTATGTTTTGAATAAGGCAAGAGGGGAATAAAAGGATGAAATGCCACATTGCCATTCAACTGAAACACTGCCCGTAATTTAGAGTGCAGATTTCAAACTCCATGTGCCAACCGCTCTGTATTCACCAAGCTCAGCTTAGGAGCTCGAGCTGATTTAGTTAGCTGAGCCAGCTACTCCACACTCCACACTGTGCGTTTTTTTCCCCCTTCTTTCTTTCCCTTAGACTCAATTTAAATGAATCCCTAGGTTCATTTTTACAGCAAAAGTATCGACCTAAAGAACCTAAAGCTAAACCCTTTTCATGGTGGAAAATTGCTGTGTCATAGAACAAGATTGCACTTAATTTCTGCCATTAATCGTATAATTCTGAATCATCACATTTAAACAAATGATTTCAATGATTAAATTGAAAATATATATATATAATTAATATACATGTGTTTCATCAAACATAATGAAATTCCTGCGATGGATTGGCACCCTGTCCAGGGTGTACCCTGCCTCATGCCCGAAGCTTCCTGGGATAGGCTCCAGGCGCCCCGCGACCCTGAATACAGGATAAAGCGGTATAGAAGATGAATGAATGAATGAATAATGAAATTCTTTGGGTAGTTTAAAAACAATCAAATTTGAGGACATACGCACTTCTCAGTTATTGTCATTTTAAAAATAGATTTTCTTGAAGTTCCTCTTTTGTGCGCGTGTGACTGATAAAACAATTAGTCCATGAGGTTAGTCCATTAGTCTTTATTTCTTGCCTGACATTCTCTGGTGGTGATAATGAGAGGCTTTGCTGGTGTGAAGTGTCATGCCAGAGTAGTGATATTTATAATTTCTTTTGTCTCTATAGGATCCAAGTGCAGCATGAGGCAGCCTCGCTCTCCCCATGCCAGCTCAGAGAGTCAGCTTCCGATATACAGCACATTTACCTCCCACTTGGGAGGAATAACACAGTAAAGTGGGCACAGATTACACTCACACTGACTGCATGTCTTCCTGTCAACTCCTCTTGTCTGTTCTCTTTTACTTGGTCTATGTTTGGGTTGAGAAACCCAGTTAAGATATGACTGCTCGCAGCTTCGGCTCAAGTAATAATGCTAAACGTTTAACTGCAGCCACAGTCCATTAGATAGAGCTCCATGTACGTTCTCTCCTTTCGTTTATACTCAATGAAAAGCATGCATTAATAGTACTCCATATCCATCTGAAAACCCACCACAATGACAACGTTGCGTACTCTAGAGTGATTGATGTGCACTACATATGCGGTAGAATAAATACCTTGTTCCGATGTATGTTGCTTGAAGGACATGTCTTTTGACATTGCAGTAGTTGAATTAACCTGACAATCATGCAATGATAGATTTAAAATAAATTTTCTGTTATAAGCTCAACTCTAAAACAGATTCTAAGTTAAATATTTAGTGAAGTCAAATAATTAAGGTCACATTGTCATTTAAATGTGTTAATAAAAAAACATTTTTATTTGTGGCAATTATTAATTTCTCATGCATATTGTCCATGCATCGTGATGCTTTTTTACAGTGTCTGGTATAAAAATTGTTTACTTATTGATTGATTGATTCATTCATTCATTCATTCATGCATTTTTTTGTAACTGTGTTAGCAATATCACATGGTTTAAACTGCTTATATTTTAGATTCAAATTGGCCGAATTGTCTGTGAGAATGAGTGAATTGGGTGAAATATCTGCAAGAGTGGGCAGGTTGGTTAAACGGACTGTGGGAATAGGAGGATTGTTAAAAGGTCTACAGGACTGGGCAGGTTAGTTAAATAGTCTGTGGGAGTGGACAGGTTGGTTAAACTGTCTGAGGAAGTGGACAGGTTGGTTAAACTGTCTATGGGAGTGGACAGGTTGGTCAAACTGTCTGTGGGAGTGGACAGGTTGGTTAAACTGTCTGTGGGAGTGGACAGGTTGGTTAAACTGTCTGTGGGAGTGGACAGGTTGGTTAAATGGTCTTTGGGAGTGATTGGATTGATAAAATGGTATGAGGGAGTGGGTATGTGAGGTTGGTTAAACTGTCTGTGGGAGTGTGCAGGTTGTTTAAACTGACTATGGGAATGAGCAGATTGGTTAAACTGTCTGTGGGAATGAGCAGATTGATTAAACCGTCTGTGGGAATGAGCAGGCTAGTTAAACTGTCTGTGGGAATGAGCATGTTGGTTAAACCGTCTGTGGAGTAGTAAATGGTCTGTGAGATTATGCTGCTTGGTTAAATTGTCTGTGGGAATGATCAGATCGAGTAAGCCACCTCGGAAAGTAAGTAGATTGGTCAAATCGTCCGTGGGAGTGGGTGGATTCATCACATCTACTGCCAAAGCAAGTGGTAGTAATCTCTTTAATTGGACAGCCAGGCTCACAACATTGCCCTGCTACTACTCATGTGTCAGCCACCACTGGGCAAAGTAACCTATAATCAGTCTCCTCCTCATTAATGATATGGAATGTAGGCAGATAAACACAGATTAATGAATGCATTTTGTCTCAGTGTTTCCCAAAGGATTCTTATTACACATACTATGGCCAAAAGATCCATTAGTATAAAAGGCACATGTACAGTACAGGGGTCAAATTCCTGGTCAACCAATTAGCATTGACCTGAACCTGGACTTCACTGCGTAGTTCACTTGAACAGCTCAGCCTTCATGGTGGTTCAAAACATGTTGTAAATCCTGCTGCATTTTGCTCTTAGGCAGCATGTAAAGGATTTGACTCAATTCTTTGGGTCTCAATGATGCACAGGGCTGAATGATGTAGCACTGAATGAAGCATCTCAATGTGAATTAAATCCCTCATGGAATACAACCCTCAACAAAAAGTCATGTCATAATTACATTAAAATTAGCATGCCTTAAATGCTGCTCCTATCTTTGAAGGCAGGTATATGGATCTAATCTCTACCTTTCACCCTGAGCCTGCAGAGGCACCCTGCCGCCTCCTCTTTCTCGCTTCAGTTAGGCTCAAATAAATGTTTAGCGCTTTCCTCGACTCACTGTTATAGACTTCTGGCAACACTCAGGAATGATCTGAATATTATTATTTATTGCATTTTGTTTCTGTGATCACAGTCACAGCCCCTCAGGTCAAAAAGGACACTCAGGCTCACTCATGCAGAACTTTAACTAAAGGAGGACATGGTCTATAGTACATGCTTCATGTAGTTAGTTACAGCCTCTTGAATAAGTTATACACACCCACACATATAGTTTCAAACAGATCTCATCAGGATTGTCTGTTGAGGCTTATCCAGGTTTCTATTAGATCTTAAAAGCAAACATTTCAATTGAAAATGTAGTGATATAGCAGCATGAACTGGGAGCGGGCGTAATATGGCATCAGAAGCATTCTTCATACATTCTTCAGTTCTGCAGATTTTAATTAAATTAGGCACTTTGATTGACACTACCTTAGCTTTACTATGCAGGAATTCTCTGTTTGAGTTGAGTATGCGCATAATTCCCACATTTTAAAAGTCAATATTTGGGAAAGATGGCAGATAAAGGATGGAGGGATTGTTAGTGATAAAATCTGTCACTGGCTGTATTTTCTCAATTTGATCCCATTTCCCTACCAAATCTGTTTATTTACAGGAGGTTCAGTGGGATTTCTTTTCAAATTGCAGACACAGACCTATTTAGTCGACTCAGATCTTTTCAGTGAGTCTGATTATCTTTCTAAAGCCCCAGATACCCAGTTCATCATCCTCACAACAGATTCAAACAAATATAAAACAGACTGTAATTGTGTTGTACTGTAAACAGACAGGATTTAATTAATCTCCTGTCTGCCTTCTGCTTTTATAGTCTGAATCTTTAATGTGTTTTCTTTTAGTTTTTTTTCACCTGCAGTACAAAAGATTTAAATGAAGTTTAGTCAATATAGTCAAAGGTCAAAGACATGATGAAGAAGATTAGTATTCATAATTATCTTTTAGAGACCCATAGTTGGTTGATTGATCTTCTGCAATGGAGAGATTAAGCAGCTGCTTTAGTGTTTGTTTATTGTAACAGTTGTTATCAACATCAGCTTAATTTTGGTAGAAAATCACCACCTCGACTATAGGCTCAGGCTATCTGGGTCAGAAGAGATTAACTCCTTTTTCCCGTTCCTTCCATTTGCAGTGGGATAGATCACAATGCTTAAGCACTCCTGAGAGGAAAGCCCTTGGAAGGTTTTACGGTGTTATGGATAGAGGACTAAATAAACTGAAAGGGATGCTCGGAGACATGTTATTCCACATCTTTATGATAGACGTCATACTTTTGAATCCACTACGGTAGTACTATTATACAGATAACCAACTTTCACCAAAAAGTTCACCAAAATATTAATCCTCTGTCCAATAATTAGATAAAAACTTTTCTAAAATTGTGACAAATCTCACTTAAAAGAAAAAATATGGCTGTTTTTTTTTATCCCATCCATTCGTCACTTCCAAATCACCTTAGGAGCTCATTGATTCCAATTCAAAAGAAAACTTATCCTCGTGGCTTTAATCTTTATCTAAACCAAAATAAGTAGGATTTCCCAAAAGGAACCTGAATGGACAGATTTAGTTTACCTTGGGTCTGTGTGTGAGTGATCAGAGGCCTGGCTAGCAGCTTGGTAGGGAAGCCTGCCCGTGAGGCGTGCTGGCGCACAAGAGAGAGGGAGAGGCAGATAAACCAGAGCCATTCATTATCCCAACTGGGCAACAACCAGTTACAACAGCAGCCACAACTCCAAAAACTGGCATTCACCCACACAGAGACCATTATCTATAGCAGATTTACGCAGCCTGGCGCAGAGAGAGAGAGAGAGAGTCATGGTAGTCTTAAAATAGTAACTGAGTAGAAGATAAAAGATAATACTAAAGGAAGGAGAGACAAAGGAGGATTTAAATAGGTAGAATGAAGGAAGCATGAGTATGTGGATTTTCAAGCTTAATATGCTTCTATGAACTGTTTATTGCACAATGAAGGCAATTGGGGCCAGTGTTGCTTTAGACAGCTTTGCCTGAAAGCCTTCTAAAATCCAATGAGTTACATAAGCGATTCAGTGAAATGAAAGGACGGTTGCTTCATTCAAGGGGCTGCTGTTTCCACATGGCTCTCACTCATCATTAATCACTGCTACTGTATATATCTGACAGTGGTAACACTGGACCACTCTGTACACATCAGAGACCACAGATCACACCATAGAGCTTTACATAATCTCTTACAATAAAGAGAGCTACCGCACACAGAATAAACATTTATCCTAAGCATGAGTGCGAGAAAAAAAAGATTAAAATGTAGGAGGGGCAAATCTGATACTCTTTATAGAGTATGTGCTCATTACTGTGTCACCTCACATACACACACACACACACACACACACACATAACTGATATGAAACTTTAAACATGAATGACCAGATCCATATATGATTATATGATATATATATGATTGTCCTTTGACATTTATTTACTTACCAGCAATGTGCAA
>JAQMYL010000015.1:18385725-18397917 GCA_030014365.1 Clarias pachynema | reverse complement strand
ATATATTTATATATATATATATATATTTTTTTTTTTTTTTTTTTTTTTTTTTTTTTTTTACTTTGGTGACATTTTCTTATCTGGAGACATTTATGTAAAATATATGAAAGGAGTCTCCAGTGTCAGCAATAAGTTTCCACAAGTCTTCGGTGGGAGGGGGGGATGGGGGGGGGGGGTTAGCATGGTCTAGTTTCCCATCTGACAAGCTGTGTTTTAGTTTCTCATTCATTTCAAATGAAAAAAGAGGGGCTGGTGAGCAAACTACGGTTTATTAAAGCTGCTATTATGTAATTGAAAATAAGAACTAACATTGATTGTGTATATGAACAGTAAAACTATTTGAAAAATGCAATAACTGTGATATATATTTGGTAATGGTCTGCTGTGACTCTATTCTCAAATTGCTGTTTATAGCTGACAGGAATGCAGGAAAAATATCACCTGATCAGATAAATCTGGATCACTAGTCTGACGTGTGTAAGATATAGTCAGAACATCCACAACATGAGTCTACCTGTTTTAGCAGTTCAATTTACCAGTCTTATACTGTGACTGCAACTTCCAGCACCATGTCACCAAGCACGAGTTATCTTAAACCCGTTCGATAAACTTGAAACCAGTGACTGCAATGGCCTCCTCAATCATCAGATCTGAATCCAGTAGAGCCTCATGTAGTATGTAGTTGGAAATGTGATGTGCAAAATGAATGTGCAGCTGACAAATCAGCAGAAACTCTGTGAGAAATAAAGCTATTTTTCATTTCATAACCGTGTTGCTGTTCTGCACAATCAAAAGTCCTGGGTTGACTTGAACCCACCTTGTAACATTATGTTTCTAATAAAGAGGGCAGTGAGTGTATATATGCAGAGATCAAATATTACTTAACCTACTCATAGCTCACTCTTTCATACTCTATTTATGAAACAGACTTAAAAGAGTGGATTAGTGCAGTTATGGCTGACTCTCGTATTTAGGTAGCTTCCATAGTTTGAAATGTCTATCTAAAGCTGGGTGAAAGAAGAGCACTTGATCTCTTTGATAAATTATATCAGCCAGCTACTCTAAATCAGGCAATTCATTTTCTGCTAGTAAGTAGGCTGTTTTAAGTAGTCCTCTTATCTCCTCTTCACCCTGGTCACCACACGATTACTATGCCATAGCATTATTTGCTGATTCTGTCTCTCATTTTCTTTCATCTCCTGCTGGGTATAATGGGTTATGATTTGAATAACACTTTCTGGTCATTTGCAAAATACAAAATATAATAACTAAGCAACTTGTGTCTCTCTTCTTCATTGCTAGTCATGGATGTACAGTATGTTAAGCCAACTAACCTTGTGTTTAGAGTTTAGTGGTTCATCATCAGGTCTTACATTTCAGACAGCACTCCATCGTCGGCCTTTTTATAAATGATGTTCTTGTCATCATATAAGAACAGATGCTGTTTTTGTTTCTTTGTTCGTTGGTCAAAATGCCAGAAAGACAAAATGCCAGAAAGACACTAATACTGTACGCAGAAGAGTCACAAAGTAGAGACAGTGAAAGAGAAAGATAACACGAGGCTGTTTAAGCTCACAGGCACACGAAGCATTGAAGTTTAATTAATTAATTCATTTGAAAAATCCAGATATGACTGCTACATCGTTTAAATGTGCTTGGGATAGTTGTGTATCAGCTCATATTATCTCTGCTTGCCGTGCTAGTGAGCGGTCTACGAGCCGATACTATGCAGACCTCTCAAGCTGGAATGAACCAACTGTGTCTGTCTTCACCATTCAGACTTTGAATGACACATTTGGCCTAAAAATTAATTAGTAAGGCTAGTTTAAACACCTACTAATCTGAAGAATTGAAGAAATCCCTCTTCTTCCTAATCCTTTAATATTAATTGAGGAAGTTTTAAATGTTTTAAATTGTTGTATAAATATGTTTATTATACAGTAGCTAAGTATACTCTATACAGGGTATAGTTTTAAGAACTGCAACAGTTAAACTGCTATGCAACATTGGGGCGGAAAACCCACGAACATCAGCTGTCAGGAACCATTAGCTATGCCGTAAAGGCTTTCATGCTGGCTAAAGAAGGCAGCTTCTCGAAACTACTTTATGGGCTTGAATACACCAGTCTGTGCCAATCCTGTTCCAAATGCTTACTGTATTAGACCAGGCAGGAAACGCTATGAGAAACAGAGAGTCACACAATTCACACAAGCCCGAGATGCAGCTAATATGCGCACAAATAAAATTTGCATGAAACTGAAAACTATGGTGTTTTGTTAGCAACAATTGCCTTGTAAATATCACATAGAAAGAGCTCATAGGTGTAGGTGCTGCCTTTGCTTTTGTCTGACATGCCCATCACTCAGACCTGACACGGAGAGAAAGTGTTGCCTTCCAGCTCTCATATTGCGCTCAGATACCCTCAAATCTCATTCTGAGCTTTGAGGCCCTATTTCAGGAGCCGATATTAGTCCATTACAGCAAACCCAGCCCAGGTATCTGAAATCCCTCTTCTCTCTCTCTCTCTCTTTCTCTCTCTCTTATGTGTAATTTCATCAAAGACAATAAAAACTGAAATTAAGTCCATAACTTGTTTCTCAGCCTAATATCTGTCTGGAAGTGAGAATAATAAAGGTGTCTCCACTAATACATCTCTCTCTCTCTCTCTTCATAAAAAGCAGCACCAGGTTTGTTTTACAAAACAAAACAAGGTCTAATCCGATTGGCTACCGTTTAAAGCAGACAAACATATTACTGAATGCTTCATTCTGATTGGCCAAAACTTGTTGATTTATTTTCTATACCAGTGGCTCGGACAGTAGTTCCAGCTGCAAGGTTTATATTGCTGTTGCTATTGCTGTGTAGGTGGTTTACGAATATAAATGGCTTAAAAATGTGCGTAATCACTGATATGGAAAAGAATTCTGTGAGGAGACGTTTGTTTAGTCTCAAGTATCTAAGATAAAGCTGTTCTTTTAGCGTTCCCTGCACAGGAAAGTCTTTAGGACAGAGGGCTTTGCAGTTGTTTTTCACTAAAACTGCAAAAACTGCATTTTTGTCTTATTACCCATGCTGAAGCTGACTATTTCTTATTATCAAAAAAGTTTTTTTCCTTACCTGTATGCAGCAGCAACACAAGCAAGACTATAAGACGGGAAAATCTTAATTCTCTGCATAAACAACGACATATTAAAAGACATCATCATAATTTTTTATACTGAAGGCTATTCATTAAGTAGAGAAGGCACTGACTGTCAATACGATGTCTGATCATGTAGATAATAGATATTGTACAGTAGCAATGATCTTTATAGTGACTATAATAAAGAAAACACTGAATATTACACCACAAGTGTTTCTCTCTGATAGTGAAGCCTCTAACCCTACGGAAGTGCACCATCATGGCATGAAGCCCTGTCTAATGCTGCCAGTGTGTAGAAATGTCGAGTCATATTTTCCACTGAGCTCTGGGTAAAACGCCAACAGGATGGAAAATAAGTGCAGAGACTTCCTGTGAGCTCTACGTCCTGCATGCTCTGGCATCGTTTGACCCTGCATGTACAAGGAGCACATTTTTGCCATTTGCAAAAAGCACAAGGAGACTACAAAACTCATCCAAAATACTTTGTGAATAACAATTAACCTCTGTTGTGTATCTGTCTGATACACAACAGGAAGCTATAAGTAAATGACTGAGTAAAATACTGTAAAGGCATGTAGTAACAGCAATAGAAGCCACCTACAACAGCAGATGTGTAGCGGTGTATGACTAGCTGTGTGCGATGACCTACAGTATCTGATATGGTCGTCCTGAAAGTGCATTCACTGCAAAATTGATATCGCAAAGGCAGTAAGTAGAGAAAATGTCACGCTGACCCATGAGCGCAGAGTGAAAAATCGTGTGTCATGGATGCAACGCATAAAGATCTGGCATTCTTCACTCCATATCAGGAGCTCAATACAGTCCAGACTGCCAGGCATAAGAATGTGAGCTTTATTACAAATGTGCCAGATAATGTAAGAATTGCTGGTTAGCAGACTGACAGGAACCAGATGCTGAAAGCTGGGAACCTGTGGGAGCTTCATTTCATGCATTTGATTTCAAAAAGAGAGTCTGGATGTTTATCCAGCCTTACTCTCAGGAATCATGTTCTCTTTCCTGCTCCTTCATTTATCTCAAATCTTTCACCTTTGATAGTTGGGGTAATGGCCCTGGGTACAGGTAAGCTCAGAAAAGGGGACAAGGGCTTAAGAAAGGCCTGTGTCTGTCAAAGACATCACCTTTAAATGAGTTCTCAGGCACCACTGGGAGAGTGTGTGTAAGGTAGGAAAGTGAAAGATGGGCAGAGAGAGAGAGAGAGAGAGAGAGAGAGAGAGGTGAGGGAAATAAAAATAAGGAAAATGAGTTGCAGACAAAATAGAAGATCTAGGAACACTCCTGGTTGTGATTAAGATTTTAGTTGCACCTTGTAACAAGAAAGCTTTACTAAGAGAGTGAGAAGATTCTCTTTCTTTCCTCTGCCTTTCCTCAGGAACTCGCTTCAGGAATCACCCCATAACTCATTCTGATACAGCTGCTGTAATGTGGAGACCAGGGTTAATGGAACACGCTTATTGATATTATCACACGCCAGGACCCAGACCTACTTTGAGAGTGAGTGAATTGAAATTCAGAGCATGGATCCCCAAATCCGACCCAGTGTGTGAACAGAATAATAATAGGATGGTAGCACTAGAATAAGGCTTTACAGATCCCATTAACACCCAGCTATACCTGTTGGATTTAGTGAAATAAGTTTGTCTTTCCCTGGATAGATTGGAGACCAATTATGGACATCCTGCATGAGACATTTATTTGAGATTCAGATTAAGCTTTATTATCACGGCACAGTTTACACAGTTACTAAATAAAATATAAATTGGGTGCAATTCTTATGTGCAGCATAATGCATTTAAAATATCTATCTATTTATATTCACATAAATGCCTTTTCAGACATATAAACACAAATGCACATACACACTTTTTAAAATCTTTCAATTTCTCATTTATTTTTACTTCTTAGTTTGTCTGATTTCTCCCAACAACATAGACTTTTCCTGTCTTGCTTTTGATCAGGTCTGTGCATGTACTGTGATTAAAATTATCATCTATTTCTGTTGGCTTGGAGGAGACGCTGACATCAGACCTATCTATTCTAGTAACAAGAGACCCAGAGAGTGGGATAGATAAAGCAAGGGGATAAAAGAAACTGAGCAGGAGTGAGAATAAATGACAGTAAAAGAAAGCGCAACAGGCACAGAAAGAGAACAGACAGGAAGAGCGTGTGTGACAGACAGAGACAGAGAAAGAGAGAGCCAGTGTGACAGAGGCAGAGAGACAAAGGCAGATAAAGAAAGAGTGAAACACACAGAAGGACAGAGAGATCCGTGAGTAGGCAATAATGGCTTGTAGCCGGACCACACTGCACATATACCTTTACCTGCTTTTCAACATTAATAAGACTATCAGTTGTTGAGCAGCAGGGGTTAAGACAAATATCAGGCAAGTTCTGAAAGGCGAGACACAATGGAACAGAAAAATGAGGTCCAACATGGTCCATGGCGCTGGCAGAGTAAGGACATAATATTGCCTTATGAACACTGGACGAGTTGAACATCAACCAACCAAAGAATGAGGGGATGCTACCCAGATGCCTCCCAGGGAGAAAAACTTTGGCATACATTATATTAGGTTTTTTTTTTTTTTTTTTTTGAGTTTTCACAGAAAAAAAAAACTAACCGAACACAGCAAAGCTGGCGGGTAATGTTACACAGCAAAAAACAGCAACATACTGTACGTGAGCCGTTCATGGCCATATTAACTGTGAAGCGAGTGATCGATCTCAGTATTACTGTACAGACTCATGCTTCTTGAAAGTAATATACACGGGGCATTCACTAACAGCACATCATAAAGTGATAGACAATGCATTATTCATTTAAACTGTCATAAAGGGTTTGACTAATGAAGCACACGATTCTTGCTGCTGGTGCAAACAAGCGTTTAGGGTTCAAGTTTTCTTTTCTCTCATACTGTACTTGTCACAAGGTAGCTTGCCTGAGGCCCACATGCTCCAGCTCCCCTACAGATCCTACTTCTATAATTCTTTCTCTTGAAACTCCTGCTGCTATAAGAGTAGCAGTGGCTGAATTCCCCATAGGTGTCTCTTTCCCTGAAGGTAAAAGTACACATACAGTAAGCCAGTTCTAACCAGTATACCTCCATATCGTTATTCCTCGTTCGTTATAATCAAGATCGCAATAAATGCCCGAAGTAGATGGCAACCTCTGCTGATTCACCAATCTGTATTCTCAGGAAGAAAAAAGCTTCTCCTTAGCCTTAATGCCAAATAACTATGATTTAGCAAAATGTAGAATTGGGGATGTTGTATTGCCTGATCATCACAAACATGGATCAAAAACATCACAAGACAGAGGAGACACCATCACATGGTCATGCATGTGTTTTCTCCAGCTCATCGAAGTATGTGAAAGTATGCTATAAACTGCAAATACAATGTGGATGAGGTCTTATGAAAAGTATAGTGACCATAGGGAAATATTCGTGTTTACAGTATATCCCAGTATGAACAGGTAGAACTGTAGAACAAGATATTGAAGATATCTTTAGGGGCTATAAAAGCTCTAAAAATGTTTTAGCTCTAAAAAAGATTTCCTGAAGTCCTCACACTAAAGTCTTGAAGAGGACCTAAGGACATCTAAAGGAGTCTTGAGTTTTAGGCTATGTTCACATTACAGGCCACAGATTTTTTTGGTCACATCCGATTTGCACATCATGACGGCTCACATTCATAATTACAAGTGATTTTTATCTGACTCTGAAGTAGACATGCCTGTCCTCTGAAACAGCCTGCATAAGCGATACGTCACTGCTCGCACCATCTGGGTTAAGTCACGTCATATTCATGCAACCATTCTTTCATTTCAAACAATAGATGTGATTTAAGCAAAAATATGCTTGGGAGTTTGCTCTGGGGGACGGCAAGCAGTTAGTTGGCCTTTATTCGTTCACGTCCAGATCAAGGAAGGAAGCCTTGCTTTAGCTGTTTTCACAGCTACTGCTAGCACTGCTATGAAATCCCCCATACTGCTGGTGCTGAGTGATGAGGGTCAGCACCCTACACAGTCAGCATCCGTTCTCATTCAAGTCACATGGCCACGTTATCCGTGGCCATGTGGCAATGAACCACATGTAAAAGTGACTTGGATCCGATCTGAAAAACATTAGATTTGTGTGTTCAGACGAGCAAAAAAATGTGTAACATTAGGATAAAAAAATCGGAATTGAGTCACTTCAGACAAGTAATGTGAACGTAGCCTTAAAAACCTTCTACAGGTCACCTGAGGACTCCTTATAGTCACTGGGATCAATTACAAAATATCAAAGACAGAAATGGTTGGGAGAAACTCTTTTGTTCTCCAAAATAAACAATAAAAGAAATGACCAAATCCAAGCCACAAATAATATAATTTCGAGGTTACTGGCGCTATAATATTCTGTAGGGATCATAAATTGGATATGGACACAGCAAAGTTTTTGTGAAAATTATACTGAATACTGGAATAAAAACTTTAGAGGAACTGCTCATCAAGTGAAAACATCTCCAATGCTTTAAAAACAAACCAACATACCATCTGTAGCAGATCCTTGTTTCAGCTTTCTGGAGCCTGTGGCAAGCCTTTATTTCTTTATTTATTCCTAAAGGAAGCTCACTAAGATGAGTATTTGATTGTTTCAAAGATTTTATTTATTTTTTCTTCATTTTTCCATGCTGGACTAATTATTGAACAGATGACATGGCCAGTTGGAGAGCGAAGCACGCATTTATTCTCTGCTTCAAGTTCAACACAGATTAAGTTACGGTGGATGAAATGAAACAGAATTACTGCAAATTGATTTTTCTTATTTACAGCCAAAACCAAAAACACTGATAGTTAACATATAACAGGTAACTGCCGTCACCATTCATGTTAAAGATTAATCCAAACCTTGGTAAGCAAGGAATTGACAGTAGCTGGACGTTCACAAATTTTACTTGAATACCCTTGCTCTGTTTTTATCTTGTACTTGGCAAGCCTGATCTAAAATCAATATTACTTCATCTGAACACAGCAAATCAATCTGCACACCAGCCAGCACATCTCCCAGCCTGCACATTGCGCTTTTACAACCTCAATCCTAGAAAGGCAAAGAAGGCATAGATTAAATACTTTAATACTGCTAATCCAATGAAGTACAGTACTACTGCATGCCTTCATGACCTCGATCCTGTTCTTTCAGATTCAGTCAAGCCACCAATCTTTCACAGGCTTGGTGCCAGCTGTGCCCTAGTGGCTGGTGCGTAGATCCCAGAACACTTTCCTTTTCCGGCTCCAACACCATGCCCCATCTATCACACTTCCCCTGAGTGTCGCTGATATAATACCCCTCCCAGCACCAGTTCCTTCCTGTTCCTGTCTTGCTCAATGTTATGGGAAACAATCCAACAAAAGTTTTATGGTACTCCTCTTTGCGTTGTTCCCAGACTGGGCTGTCAAGGGTTACAGATGATGCCTCCCTGAATGATAGGTGATTCTCGAGACAACAATGACTTGAGTTGAGGGAAGTCAGAACATGGAGTTGTGTCCCTAAAGAACAGTATCTAAGATACGCACAAACATATTAACTGGGAAGAAAGTGATCATTCTCAGTATTACTCTCTATACTCATGCATCTTGGAATGTAATCTATTCGCTAATTGCTCACCATACTGTAAAGTGATAGACAATGCATTTTTCTTGTCATAATGTTTTTGATCAGTGAAGCACCGGATGCTTGTTGCTGATGCAAACAAGCTTTTAAGGTCAAGTTTTCTTCTCTGTCATACTGTACTAGTCAACGGTAAGCTCGCCTGAGTCCCACAAGCTCCAGCTCCCCTACAGATCTTACCTCTATACTGCTATAAGAGTAGCAGTTGCTGAATAATCTGTCTCTTTCCCTATAGATAAAGTAACAGATAAAACCAGTCTATCTCCATATCAATATTCCAAACCCTAAGAAATGGTATACTGTGTACAAATATGTCTAGAAATACATCCCTAGCTACAAACCCTGCTATGTTGGAAGTCAAAATTTGGTGTACATTGCCTTGATTGTCAACAAACTGTGTTAGGTCCTATCGTTGACCCATCGGTGAAAGTCATTAGTGGTCCTATCACAATGTGTCACAGACAGCATGGCTATGAAAGTAAATGAACGTTAATGCGGCAATTGAGAGAGCTGTTGAATCGGCGTGCATTTTTTCTGCTACACTTATAGTTGGTAAAGGATTGAACAAATAATAACAGCAATGATCAGTGGATGAGGGCTGCAGCTTAAGCTGTCCTTATATTTGAAGAGGGCCAGCAAAGACAGGCCAACAAAGGCAGGCTGATTTTTATCCTTCACATCACTGACAAAGCAGTGTGTGTGTGTGTGTGTGTGTGCGTGTGTGTGTGTGTGTGTGTGTGTGTGTGTACCCATTAATGTATTAACATACTGGGTATCTGCCAAAGTCCTGTAAATAGCATTGGGGAAAGGGCAATGCAGGACCTGATAGCAGACTTGACAGTGGAGGGCATACTAATATCCCTACTGCAAGACAAACGCATACACACACACACACACACACACACACACACGCGCACACACACACATACACCCTCCCACTCCACATTCTCTCGTTTCACCTTCCTGCCAAAACAAGAACTCAGCCTAGGAGGACTTGGGAGATAAAGAACGGAGAAATTCAAAAATGTTGCATGTTACAAGCTTTTAATTGCCAGATTTGAAAAGCCACTGGTGATACAAGCAAGCAGACTAATGAAGGAAAGATAATGCATTTGTAATCCCTAATGTCATGAAATGCATTTTTTCCAGCATGGCTAACTAAATACCTTAGCAAAGACCATAACTGACAGATTTGTTTGAAATTATGAAAATAACCAGGAGCTAATTAAAAAGAAAATATGTCACTGCAGCTGAAGCTCCACAAAACATTATTTTCTTACATAACACTGACATTTCAGATTCCGTCACTACATACATACATAGATATAGCACAGCTGTGGGCAGCTTGTTCATTTTAACTTTCAACTGGTCTACAAGACGCTCATGCTCTCTTATACCCAAACCATAGAGAAGCATCGCAAAGCAAAGTTGGCATCACCTTGCTGTATTCCCTTTTTTGCCAAGCAAGGCTTATAATTTAAAGCCATAGATAGATGGCATGTAGGATGTTGGTGGCTTACTGGTTTAGAATTTCGGCTTCTGGGTGGAAGGTTGCAAGTTCAAATCTCAGCACCACCAAGTTGTCTTTGATGAAGAACACTAAGCGACTCAATTACTGTATGTTCTCCTTGAACTGTAAATTGTCATCCAAAAGAATAAGTAAATAACTAATCACCAAAAAGGCAGCATGATCCATTGGAGCTCTGGGCAAACATAACTCCAAAGCTAAGGTTTGACGCTGATAAAGCTGTAAAAATGACCCGCTCTTGCCTTTTATATTGAGCCATTAGTAGGTGATCCACAACTGGTACACACAGAAACATGAGACTACACTCATTCACATCTTTCAAGTAAAAACTTGCCCAGCTCTCTTCTATCTCTCGTATATATCTCTCTCTCCTTATCTCTCACTACTTCCCCTTCTCTCACTGTCTGTCTCTCCTTCTATCTACTTCTTTTCCTATCTCTCTCTGGAGGCAGCAATTCCGACACAGTCATATTTAATCAGCATCTCGGCGGACAACACAGGACTCTGCAGTCCTCTGTCAAGCCTCTCAGTGCCGTCACACTTATAATTGCCTTAGATACCCTAATTCACCAGTTGCTCCCGTTAAATGCAAAGGAAAACAAGCTTGACTGACCTACATTGATGTTGATCTGTGAATTATACATTATGTCACCGTTTGATTATTTATTTCCTGTGACTTAATAGTCAAACGCCTATGTTCCTAATTATGCTGCTTGTGCACAAGCAGACACGCAAGGCTGATGGGAGATGTTGCTGTCATGTATCACATTTCATTCATTTTGATACCAGTGCGGTCATGGTATTAAATCTGCGGAGGCACTTTTACGAGGCCTACACTGTGTCTGTTGCTAAACTACATAACATGCTGGAAGAAACGCGGTGGAACCGACAATTTCAAGCACAAAGGATCAAAGTTGTACCTTTTTTGTCCCCTGTTAATACATTTGCCGAAACATTGTTTTAGGTGATATACAGTATATCAGTCGAAAATTCATACACATCAACTCAAACTTTACATTTGACCCCTATTTCCTCATTGGGAATTAGACAACAACAAAAATGTGTTACAGCTGTTTTTCCTTTCAATAATTAATTATCAAGTTAATTACGATAGTATCTACGAAAAGATTGTGTGGTGTGTTCAAGTCAAACAAGGACTTATGATGAAATTTCTTGTGTATGAATGAATAAAACTGATTGACATTTTCAGAAGACTTGAATTTGAATGGTGAAAACATTTTAAAGAAGATCCTATATTTGTGAATGGCTGTCCCGGCTGAGGTGACCCACTCTTAGCTGCAATCATTCACAAGCAACACTACAGGAACTCGGCTGAGAGTTTTTGCCCCACCCCCTGTTTGGACCATTAAAGGAGTTCCTGGGAGGCCAGCGTTTCAGGAGTGATGCACGCAGTATAAGCATGGCTCCAGCATACTGAGAAAACTTCCATCAAAGCTCTAGTGAAACACTGGGATAAGTGCATTAGTGTAGCAGGGGATTTTATATATAGAAAAAAACGATACGTTTTTACCCTCATAACTGTGTCCTGGAATTCCACACAATCAAAGGTCCCGGTTTGATTTGAACACCCCTTGTATTTTTACACAATTGCCATACAAGGTAAGTTTGTTTCAAAATGTCAAAAGCTATTATGGGTTAGCTAATTGTGTGTGCCCTTTCTTTTGCCAAAGACCTAGTGGATGAAGTGCATAGGAAAACCTCATTGTTTGTTTTACTGATTAGAAAAGGAATCATTTGTCTTAATAATATAATAATATATGTATTCTATCAGAGTGTCAGAGCATATGGCAATGGCCTATTGATCAGATTATTAAAGGTTATTCTGATCAGGT
>JAQMYL010000015.1:18364990-18385625 GCA_030014365.1 Clarias pachynema | reverse complement strand
ATATGTATTCTATCAGAGTGTCAGAGCATATGGCAATGGCCTATTGATCAGATTATTAAAGGTTATTCTGATCAGGTCAAAATGCTCTGATTGAGGTGTTTACCTGATGTATTTTATTTAACTTGACTGAGCTATTATTCTGACTATTAGTGGAATATCAGGGCCCATGCGAATGCACCTACAGTATTGACTTTTTCTTCTACTACTGCTCACAGTATGGGATTCATCACTGAGAATATCAAACTTGATATTACTGTGGGTCCACAGACAGCTCACGACTGAGAAAATCGTCAGTTTTTGTCACCAAGTAGTCACGAAGGCCTACAGGAAAATCAGGACTGAAGTCTTTGTATGTGCCAGTATGGTTAACATAATGCTGAAGAGGCATACTGTAGTCTTAGCATAAAGGGGGGGTGGGGGGGTGAATATTAAAAGGCTTGTCAGAGATTTTCGCTGCACTTGTGAAGTACAAACTTCACAATATTCCCCAAATATTTCATACTGTTTTATATTCCACCGCATTTCATTAATCAAACATGACAGCTTGTCTTTTAAGGTCATAAGGACATGAAACAGGATAAAGCAAAAAGCACGCACATAGACCACAGTGCTGTGGGATATCATCAGTTTTGTCTAGCCAGAGTCATACTTGAAAAGTATGCACAACATAGCACAAATGGCACAATCTGGTCTCATTACACTCTCCTGGGCTTTCAGAGTAAAATGCTAGATAACAAACACAAGGGAAAAATGTATGACAGGAATGAAGTTGCTCTGTCCCCGAATGCTCCTCTTGCTGTATGAGTCTCTGTGTTTTAAACAGCACCTTTAACACTGATCCACCTTTAACACTTTCCAGTACCTTTAACACTGATCCTTGTGTCTGGGATTGCTATGTCTATGCATTCTGGTATGAAGCAGCACTTAGCAGGGTGGATGATGGGAGTGCCATGCAAGGACATGTCGTTTTCAATTTTTTAACTTGAGAGTTGCAAGGACTTTCATCATGGCTTCGGTTTTTGGGATTGTTTTGCTTGACACTCTAGAAAATGTTTATCTGGATGACAGAGCAATCATTTCTCTCTCTCTCACTTCCTCTCACTCTCTCGCTCCTTTCCTCCTATTTTTCTTCACCACACTCTCTCCTATCCATCTGAGGGGCTGTGTCTACTACTATCTTGCCCAGGAATGAATTTTGGAGGCTTATCTCTGCTTTTCCTAGCTGTGGCAGTGAGGATGTGTTAAGGTGCCTGTCTCCCAACAGGAATGATGAGCTATCTAAACTGATAAGGCTACGGCTGGCTTGAGAATTGTAACAAAGCCAACGGACCGGGTGCAGGTGAGTACACGTACATACCCGTAGGTGAAGGAAGGTTAAAAGCAATTACCCCTCCACAACAAAGCAATCGTTCCTGTCAGCATATGGCAATGGCCCGGCTGGAAAGAAAGGTGCAATTTGTGTGCAATCTCTGATTCCTTTAATGACACAAAAAGTTTGATTATGCCTGATGTGATGTCAATAACTGATACTGACACACTGATGTGGATCATCTTGTGGTTCATCTTGCCTTCTGGTTCGGCCTGATGAATACTGATGTTCTACTTTTTCTTAGAGCTTCTAGGAACTGTGACTCACATTCTTCTGCTGTGTATGGTCATATACAGTAAATATACCCTAGAGGGAGATTTGTATCTAAGAACTGTTGCTTATCCCCAGACATTAATTCATACTATAAACTCATCCTGAACATTTTTCTTCATACTTCATTACTGTTTGGTTGTACGGGGTCAAATCGTGGAAGAGTTATAACTTATTACCACTTATTCACTATCACCTAGAAGAGGATGGATTTCCTTCAAGTTTAGTTCCTTTCAAGGTTCCTTCTATATATGTCATCTCAAGGAGTTCTAGATTGCTCATTTGTGGATATAAATCTACATCCTGATTCATGTTAAGCTGCTCTGTAACAATGTCCATCATTGAAAGTGCTATATGCAAATAAAAACATTTAGATTTTATCCACTTACAACCAAATTTTAACAAGTGTGAATGTATATAATGAAAAACCTCCCCCACTTCCTCACCAACACAACCCGTTCCTTTGGTTGGGTAGTAATTGCCCCGAGCTGGCAGCACCAAGCAGTCTTTGGCACATCTTTCTCCTGCCCTCCGACAAGTGGACTAGACAAGCACTGCACCTCCTCTTGGTAACCATGGCAACATTCACAAGTGGGCAACATGGACCCCAAATCCCCTACCTATGGCTGTGCCCTCTTCCTTTCTCAGGCTACACACACATACTGTCAGGCCACACACACACTGTCTATCAAGTGCAGATGCCCATCTGGATCTACTGACACCACGCTGCCCCACTACACACACACACACACACACACACACTCTCATACCCGATCCCTCCCCACCCACCCGGGACCTCTCACTCTTTATTCTTTTGTTGCTCACTTACTGTCGATTTCCATAGGCAGACAATAACGCACAGCACACAGCTACAGCATGAACTAATTAATTATAGACGCTGTCAGAGTTGGTGTTAAATTTACTCATACTATAAGAGAAAGTAGCATGCTGAGAGAAGGCAAAGGCTTTCAGTTATCACAAAAGAGCACCGCTTTATAAATGAAAAGTATGAGCTCCTTTTGTTTATTGCAGGGTGTATGTTATGCCGTCTTGGGTGAGTTTCTAGACCGGACAGCTTTAGTGCTTCGTGCAAGAGACAAAGAAACTAAAAGACTACTCTTTATACTGGGTTTGAGTTAACCTTTTACAGATTTTACAGATTTTTACAGACTTACAATTCTAGTAGGATTACATAAGAGTCGGAAGCGCCTTATAACCAAGATGGACTATGGAGAAGGGCAAGTAATGTTTAAGAGACTGACCATGAGATTATATTATTAAAAGAAGTTATTATACATCCAGAAATGATAAAAGAAAAGAAAAAGAACAGAAGGAAAAATGATTACTCTAGAACTGTATCCTTTTATAGGGCACTCACTGAAATACTTGGAAATTTAACATTTCTAGATTTTTTTCCAGACTTTTTTGTGATTTTTTTTCCCACTGTTGTCATTCTATTTAATTATTTTAATTAAATTAATTATTATTTTCAAAATAAAATAGGTAATTATTTTTCCAAAAAGTGCATATACTGTGTTTAAAAAAAAATCATAGATAAAGGCACATTAATTTAAATTATCTTTAAAATAAAATACAAATCAAACACAAAGTGACAATTATGAAATATATGGTAACTTTAATGACCTTGATTTGCACCAGAAGAATGACAACATTGAATGAATTAATTAATTGAATAAAACACCTGTCAAGTATTTCAATGAGTGCCCTATAAAGGGTTAAAGTAAAGAACGACAGAAAAGCCTACATGTTCACACATTTAAGTACACCAAAGTGAAATTCATTTCTTCACATATCCTAGCTTAACTAAGGTCAGCGCTGATCCAGCACCCCAGGAGCAGAGAGGGTCGAGGACCGCATGCTCAAGGGCTCAACTGTGACAGCTTGGCAGTACTGAGGCTTAAAATCATGACAATCTGATCAGCAGCCCAGAGCCTTAACCGCTGAGCGACCACCACTCCAAGGAGGAGAGAACAGACACAGAATGTGTGCTAAGAAGAAAGAAAGATGGCAGAAGAGAAAGTCAGGGAAAGAAAAACAGAAAAGAAAACAGAAGCACACGACTATAGTGAGCGAACATGAATGGGTGAAGAACCTGTTGTTTAAAAGGGGCTGATGTATTGAATGTGGCAGCCAGACTGAGGCGCTGAAGAATGGACCATGGTGAGTGAATCCGTCCCGTGGAAATGTGTCATGAAGGCAATTCCATTAACATCTTAATAAAGGCCGCGAGGGCCCAAGAGAGCTTTGAGGCAGCAGCTCCTGCTTTAAACGAGTGTCTATAGCTGCAAAAGAAACAGAGGGCTGCACAGTTGCTCTGGCACAGGCTCAGCTTAGGAGCATTGTGGCGACACTGTTTTTGTTTTCGTAGGACCGTTAGTCTTCCCCAAGGACTGGCCTTAGTGTGTGCATGCTCCATCATGGTCCACTAACTCTCTCCTTCTCAGTGTTTTTTTTTTTTCATTTACCATCTTCTTCTCCATCTGCCAAAGTGAAGATCGAAACAAAAGGCTTTGTTTTGGCAAGTTGGCAGCTGCAGGGCAGAAACATCAAGACATGAACTGGACATTTCTCAATGGCAACAGAGTACACTAACCATTTTCCTGCCATTCATTTTTTTTTCAATCTGTCTATCTGCCTATCTGTCTTCTCTTGCTCTAAGAGACAAGCCCTGACAAAAACACATATCTATGCCCTCCAGCATTTCTCAGCACTATGCTCCTGGCTGGGAATGTAACAAAATACTACATATTTAAAATAATAATCAATTCATTATTTTATTTTTTAAATCAACTATTTGAAAAGTTATTCTCATTCAAATAAGAATATAAGATATGACAAAGTTTAGTTCAAATGATTCATTTGTATCTTTCTCTCTGTCATGTTGGTGAAACTGATGCCTGTTCCACATTAGCAGTTTTGTGAGTTCTTGCAATACTATGAATTAGGGCTATTCATTTTCTCACGTTTTATTCATCACCAATAATATTCTATAATATTAACAGTAGACACCAATAAAATCGTATTTTTTAGAAAAGAAAACAGATTTAAGAAGAGTTCACATGGGCTTACTCCTGCTATAACCAGCTTTACACTGTGTGATTAATTTTGTGATTTGGAGCTGAGTCAGTGAATCACAGTAAAAATCAAGATTTGAAAAAAAAAATTTTTTCGTTTTATGCTGTAATTTTTACCTTGATGGTATCCATGCATGAATGAAACGCTGGGATAAGTGAATTAGTGTAGCAAGGGATTATGTACTGTAGAGTAGTGATGGGAGGTTTGGATAATTTTAGTGACTCGGTTCTTTGAATCTCGTTCATTAAAATGAACGAGTCATTTAGTTCATTTCGTTCTTTTGATCAGAAATAAAATAAAATGTTACATTTTTAATAATCGGACCCCCCACACATCTGCATTCACAAATGTAGAATAAGCAGATCACCTCTCATATCTTCTGGTCCGAATCGTTCGTTCTTCTTTCACGCCATGCAGTGCATTACACGGGAAACAGAATTAAGCGCTTCTCCTCATAAGTCTCCTAGTCCGAGGACGAACAACTCGGACTTGAAGACTCATGAGAAAAAACGCTCAATTCTGTTTCCCGTGTAATGCACTGCATACCGTCTATGGGAGTCACATGACAAAAGAACGAATGACTCGGACTAAAAGACTCAAGAAGTGAGCTCCTCATTTCTGTTTCCTGTACATAACCTACAGAGGTTTTGCGATGCTTTGCGCGCCCAGTAGAAAATGAACAAATCACTCTCTGAGACTACTCATTCTTCTAAGTCATGTTAAAGAGTCGTTCAAAAAGAACGAATCGTTCATGAATGACCCATCACTACTGGAGAGTAATAAAGGCCATTTTTATATTATTACTCTATAGGAACATGTTGTGTACAGTAGTAGGTAGCTACTAAAACCTTTTTTTTTTTTTTAATGGGGCAGCAGGCTGTAAATGTCCTTGAGATGAACACAAGTGAATTGTACTAAATCAGGGGTCTATATGTAGACGTGTTACCTTATCATTTATATGAACAGGCTAAAATTAAAAATTTTAATATGACTGTTCCTTGCTACAATCAAATAGAATAATAATCATAGTAGTACCAAGATAATGATATTTGTCTATTTCATTTATCAAGTAAAAAGTCAATGCATCAATGTTCTGGCAGTCAGATTTTCATGCACATTTTACTTCGTTTAGTTCGTCTACGTCGCCTTGTTATTAAATAGGTTGGCCTGTTCCTTGAGTCTTTTGACATGTTTAATTATAGATCTTTATATTTAGGATTATTGTCTAGGATAACAGCCTAACAGATACATACACACACTGCGCATCCTAGCAGGTGAGTTCTTTTAAAGCAGGCTTGTATTTCAGTAGAGTGTAGAGTATACGTGCATTGATTTTTGCTTTCTGCATTACATTCACATTTGACTTTTTTTTTCCGCCCTGTTTCAATCAGCCTGAAAATGATGTTAGGTTAATGTGTAAGATAATGAAGGTTGGAAAAGATGAATTAGACTTTTAATTACACGAAACCAATTATACATTCATATATTTAAGCACTTAATATCCCTGTATGCATCATGGCATCTGTATGGATGCTGACCAGATACAGCTGACCTCAATTTTAGATCAAGATGGGAAAAGGAAATATCTAGATGACTTTAAAGGAAGGTCATTATTGTGGCATTACTGCAGAGTTACCCACAAAGACCACTCAACTGGTGTGGTTTTCAATAGGATTTTTATGATGATATCTCGGGCGCTGCTAGGAATACATCATCCTCACTCATTCATTGTCTACAATGCTTCACCTGTACAGGGTACAGCTTGGGGTCTATCTCAGGTGGGGTTCAACCTGGACCAGGGTGCCAATCTATTACAGAGCACAATCACACACTCTCTCCCCCTCACACACTATGGGAATTTGGAAATGCCAATTAACCAATCTTCATGTTTTTGGACTGTGGGAGGAAAACGGAGCGACTGGAGGGAACCCACCAAGCACGGGGCAAACATGCCAACTCGACACTCGAACCCTCGAACCTGGAGGTGCCAGTGATGACAACTACACCACTGTGCTGCAGGAATAAATAATACAGTTTTTTTTTTTTTTTTTTTTTACATTATCATAATAATAATATTAAATAATATAATAAATGTTGTCATATATTTGGTGTGAGAATTTTAGAGGAATCAAATTCACCATACAAGACTTTTTCATTATGTTTTTTATTTTATTTATGTAACTAATCTTTACTCCTTTATTTCCCATCTTTAATTCTCTCCATTGTCATGGGAGCAATGTACATCAATGTTTGATTATCACATGTGGGGTGGCTGCAAAATATGCCAATATCCATACATTTCTGTGCACCAATCTGCACAATGCCACCTTCCAGCCAAAACCCTGTCTATCAATCCATCTGTACTATATTTATTCATTCGTTCATTCATTTATTCATTCGTTCATTTTTAGTAACCGTTTTATTCTGGTCAGATCTGTAATGGATCCAGCACCTATTCAGGGGTAGTTTAGTGTAGCTATCTAGCTAGTAGTAACAGTGTGTGTGTTTTAGAGGTGGGAGAAAACCAGAGAACACAGTGGAAACCCACTCAAGCACAGAAAGAAGATGCACAATTCTGTTCACCAGGGACTATCTGACCATTTTGATTCATACACATTCACATTCCATACAAACTTAAATAATTCTTTTGATTGTGTAAAGCTGCTTTGCAACAATGACAACTGTTAAAAGCGCTATACAAATAAAATTGAATTGAATTGGAATTGAATTGTTCAGGACTGAACTGTGACGGTGACCCCTGTGACCCACCTGCTCCCAATTATTAGCTCCAACGTTACAAACCTAATTAAAGAGAAAGTAAGCGCTGGGGTCACCATTGAAACTGCTGGTAGTGTTAAAGACAAATTATCCCACCACAATGTCCACGACCTTTTCTGTAGATAAAACCAAACACTGGTGGGAAAAAGGGCAGCTAAAGTTGACCGAATAAGAGTCAGTCCTGTTATCAACACAACACTGTTCTGTGCACGAACAAATATGTAGCTATATTTTACACACACACACACACACACACACACACACACACCCATGAGTCATGTTCTCTGTTCTAGAGAGTGTAGCAGCTAAGGGTCAGCATGATAAAGATCTCTGTTGTGACAGCTGGACTAGTGAGAATTCAGATAAACAGCATGGCCATGAAGCGATGAAGGAGGCATGACCAGACACATTAAAAACTAGACACTATGTTCACACACTCAGAAACAAACCTCTCGGTCACGAATGTGAACATGCGTTCAAGTGTGTGTTTGTGGCCGTGATTTTATATCCTGATTAGGACGGAATATAGATATCTGCAATATCTGACTATCATGTGTAAGGTTAATGTTTGGACTGTACAATCCAGTATCATACAGTATACCCATAGGTTTTTTCTTAATTTTTTACTTTTTTAAAAACCTGCAGGGTTTATTTATAAAACCCGAAAGAGGGACGATTGGTGTTAGGTGTAGGCATAACATGAGTTTTTAGCATAGCGGTAATTAGGTGCAGCAATAATTATGTCACTGGAAGGACCACACAAGAATAATAAGACTTGAGTGTGTGTGTGTGCATGTGTGTATGTGTAAGGTCAAGTTTTGTGCAGGGCGGGAAGCTTGGCACGGAAAACACGGTCCCCCTGAACACATTTTGTACTGTTCACTCATTAAGAAATAGGTCAAGGATTTCGGCTGCATGCACAGCGCCTTGTCAGTATCTCTCAGGCTAAACAGGGGCAAGACCACTGGGAGGATGTGAAAGATAGAGAGAGAGAGAGAGAGAGAGAGAGAGAGAGAGGACCATACTCACTGGTGACACATCGTGCAAGTAAACCACACAGTGCCACCTCCAAGACAGATCACCCTCTGATGCACCTTTCTCAAAATACATACAGCATCACCAGTTACTGGGAGTTTGCAGTGCAATCTCACAACTGTGCAGATTTGGAGGCATAGTAAGGACTTGCTCTCACTGGCTGCACTTTCTGCTTCACTGATTTCACCTTGTTGGTTTAAATCCATAGGAGGCGCTACTGAGTTGCTCTGGTATGCCAGATGGTGTCTGTCAGAGCGAACAAGACGTCTCAGGAATGAGGTAGCTGATGAGTCCTGACAGACGGTGAGCGATCAAACAGCATGCAGTTGCAACTTTAAAATAAGTACATTCATTTTTAAATATAACACACATTTTCACCTATTGTTTTAAGTAAGCTTTACATCGATTAAGACAATAACACATGCAGAAATCAAACAGATACATTCAACCATCACCAAAGTGAATCTTCTCAGCTGCTGAGTTAAACAGTGAAATTATTACTATGAATGTTTTTATGTTCCACGAGGCCTACAAATAGCGCCACCTTGCCTTTAAACCTGGTGCCTTAGTTTGGTGCACTATAAAAGGCTGAGAAACGTAAACCCTTCTACAAATACAGTACAGGCAAACTGGGAGCTTTGGGAGTTCAGGGCTACAGAGAGCCAGACAAGCCCCTTTTAAGCACATAATACCCCCCCAGTTAACCTCCAGGAAACATTTAACGAGTCAGATTGACATACGCAAATCAATACCATGCGTCCGGGCATTAGAGGCTGAAAGGCTTATTTGACAATTTCAATGAACGTTAAAATCCAACCAAAGAAGCGCATGTTGCGAATGGAGCTTTTATTTTTTCTGAGTGTGGATCGAGTTCGAGTGAAGTGATGCGCTAGGCTGGGAGAGCAATGGCTATAAGTCATGACCCCACGGCTTTATGTAGTTAACCTTATTGATCAAAGTCTGTGATGTCGAGGTGCTCCACACTCTTTTTACATCTCCCATGACTTCATTGAAGAAAATGAGCCACGGATCGGAGCGTGCTTTAACCCAACCACGACGTCGTGCCACAAATGCGGTGAACGCGTATGATTAAAGCAATGACAATGTTTGCCGCCCTTGCTCACTTTCACCAGACAACAGCGAGGAGCCAACAACGGAGTCCAATTCGGTGGTAAGAAAAGAGGAAAAAAGGAAAACCGCAATTTTTTTTTACCCAAGCAACTGCACACATGATACCAGATCTTATTAGACAGAATTTGTAGACGTAGCCACACGCAGCTGCATGTTTAGATTATTTGTGCAAGTTCTTGTAATCCGTTTACTCCAAGCCATCATTTAGAAGCCTCTCTAGCATTCCTTCCATAAAATCTAACAATAACACTATAACTTTAGCCTAAGCCATAAATTAGTGTCTGAATTTGTATGTACTACCTTTTGCAAGCACAGAATAAGTGACAGCAATGACCACACCTCCTGCCTAATACTGCAGGATGATGGCGAAGAGGTCACTTAGAGGGATTTTTTTTCTCTCCCTCTGACCATCTATATTAATAATATCTCTTAGGATGTACAGGCACTTTAACATAAGTCTTCTTTAAAAAGTTTCTTAACCATTCACTGTGAAAGTTCCTAGGAGAGCCGTCCTCTAAAGCACAGTGGCTCTTTCAAAGACATAAATCTTTAAAATAGGTTTCATTACATTACACTCATAATTCTCAGAACTGTCACGCTTTCAAATGCAATACAATGGACGTAGAAACTGAAGTCAGTCATGTTCTTCCCCATATGGAGAAATCAGACACATTTCATGTTTTTCACTAGTGAATGAGTAATATGTGATCTCGAGAACTTTAGACATCATGAGAAAAATTATCATGGGAAAATAAATGCAAAATCACAAAAATAAACAAAACATTAGGAAAAACTTTAAAATAAGAGTACATGCACTATACAATATGTGAAAACTGAATGAACCATGACGTGATGTAAGTAAGCGTGCATAAATTTCACATGTGATTAATCATAATCACTTCTGTTTCATTCATATGACTTTTCTGTAAGAGCCTTTTAAAAATTAAAATAAAGGTAATAACCCCAAATAATGTTAAACCTACTCTCAGTGGCAAAACAAGTAGTGATCTTAGCTTACAATAATTGCTGTTAAAATTATATTTCTCTCGATTGTGTGTGTGAACACAAATAGGTTCAAAGAGAACAGACTAAAGCCGACATGCAGCACAGCTTAAGATAGAAATTAAAAGGATGATCACACTTCGGCTTAACTTCACTCGCTTGCCGCTGATAAAGCGAGTCTTCTTGGTTTGTCGCTCAAAGCAAATGCAAGTTATTCTAATGCAAATTTAGGGCTGTTTTCGTCTTAGAAGAATAACTCTTCCTCGCAGCTCATGTCTGGACAGCGTGTGGTTAAGTGTGCTGGATGAAATAAAGTGCTGATTTGTTTATAGCCAACATCTACTGGTCCACTGCAACCACATAAGAGCAAATGAGTGTTTGGAATAAACCTTCTCTCAAACTCAGACCGGCATTAAACTGTGAAAGAGTTCAGTAAGTCATGTTGGATGTGTATTATTGAGATGACAGGATCATCATAATACCTTCTGTAATATGGATTTGAACAAATCGGATGAAGCTACATAGTTATATTATTGAACAAAATATCTATGACATTTTTTACAAACTATTTATTTAAATAATCTTATCTCATTAAGTAGAAATATGTAATGAGACAAAATGCTTACCCATCAAAATCCAGGAAATAGGTAATAAATGTCGAGGAGTATGACTTATTTCTTGACACAGACACACTACACACAGACACACTACTATATATATATATAAAGTAGTGTGTATGTGAAATATGACTCGCAACATAATGAATATGAAGGTACCTGGATGCAGTGTGATATGATAACCACAACGTTCTCGGTCAAGAAATATGTCATGCTCAACATTTATTACCTATTTCCTGGTTTTATACATAAAGACCATTCAAGGTTCTTGGAGAGCTGAACTAAATGCCAGTCTATATACTGTAGAAAGAAGCAAGAGTGTAACTCCAAGCAGTTGTAAGATGTTTGAAAGCCCAAAGACAAATCTCCATCTACCAGCGGCATGGCATCTCCATTCACATTATACAGACTGTTATCGACCAGAAAGATGCAGAAGTCTATGTTTCATCATACTGTATGTGTCAAGAGATGTATGTATATTTATCCTACTATGTCTGGTGTTATCTTTATTGGATACAGTTCTTCAGTGATGTAATTAGTGTGTAGTATATTATAGCGCAGATTAGTACATGAAGGTGATATTGAGTAATGTTGATTAATTAAGTTATTTTGATTTTGATATTTTGATTAATGATGTTGTATGGTCATGTTGATAGCTATAAATTAACCTAGGTTTCAAAATGAGTAATCTAACATACAGTAGGATAAAAATGATGATTTAGATATATAATGGAATAAGAAATAATGCATCCTTTGAGTAGAGGAATTATTATTATTATTATTATTATTATTATTATTATTATACAGAGAGATGACAGGGTCATGCATACAACAGACAGAGGTAAGGTGTGAAATCCACGCAGATCACCTGAGTTGAAGCAGGCTGAATACGAGCTGGCTGTCAGTTGGAGTGAACGCAGGCTGGGGTTTTGCCGCGGAAATGTTCGAATGCGCCGGCGGAAAGCTTTAGTATTCACAGCCACATGTCACTCAATCCAGAGGTCCAGACTGAGTCCAGACTGAGTCCCACTCACCTGAGAGAGAGCAACGAGCTGCGGGTCAGTCCTGCTCGGATAGCGTGGATCTCAGTGTTCCTCAGCTTGAATAAATCCACATCATGCCGTTCGAATAAAGCGATTTGCAACGAATTCCTGTAAATTCCTACAAAATGAAAAATAAATAAATACAACACTAGAAAGCAGCCGTCGCTTCAACAGGACGAAGGAAGGACGCAAGCTTCTGCGCTTTCCTCGCGCCTAATGTCTCTCTCTCTCTCTCTCCGCTCCGCTCCGACGCCGGCTTCTGGGCTTTGAGATGCAGAGCCTCTCTATGCTGATGATGATCATAAATAAACCTTCGCTTTTATCAAGATGATCGTTTGCAAACGTCTGCCAGTTCCATGGCACATTCCGTCTGTTCAGCAACACTGACGTCCTCCGCGGATCTCCAGAAGACACACGCGCTGTCTCCAGTTACACTTCACTGATGGGCTTGTGTTAGAGCAGCACGAGGCAAGAGCGCGCGGTACAGTGAGTGCGCGCGCGCGTATATCTCTCTCTCTCTCTCTCTCTCTCTCTCAAGGTGCGTGTGTGTGTGTGTGTGTGCGCGCGCGTGTGAATGGCATTACTCCACAGCGTTTAAAGCCCCCTCCATCCCTCCTTCATCACTCCCCACGCGCTAGTGCTTGAGGGAAACACTCATTAATACTCAAACCTGCAATGTAACCTGCATTCAAAATAATAACGCAGCCTGCATACTACTATATCTATCTGCTTCTCACCACTGCACTTTAATAAAGCAGCTGCCAGATGTTAGGAGTGCAGGTACCTCTGGGGGCTGTCCTTTATCTATTGTGTATCATATGCAGTCAGTCTCACTACGTTGTCTGCTCTTACCCTATTCCTATTCCTTGGACAGTTTGAACATTATATCATGAAGAACAACCTCGAAGGTCTTGAACCCAGTGTAATTGCTCTCTGGTAGTATCTTTCATCTGTAAAATAATGAATTTTGAAGGGGTTTCAAACCTCTCAACATGACACAACACTAAATGCAATTAGCATCCCATAATATCCATAATTCACCTGTCCATCTCATTAAATAAACAACTGCTGTATGTGTAATAATAGATAAAATAATAGATTTTATGCTTTTTGTTATTTTCAGGTTTATTTGCTATTGATTTCCCCCCCAATCCTACACAATACACCCCCCCCCCCACACACACACACATTCCCAGACAGACACCTCTTCATTCCTCCTTTTATTAAATTATTATTTATGAGCTAAGCTTCAGGTTAGCTTTGATATATTCAAGTTTCTAAAGCCCTTCAGTTTGAAAGCATAATTTCTAACCTGCAATGTCATTTTCCTAAAATATTCTTTGAAACTGTCTTGAAGTGTGGATACATTATTGTGGACGCACGAATCCAAATAAAAAAATATAATAATAATAATAATAACAATAATAATAATAATACTATATTCGGTGTATAGCATAATAGAAGGAAGAGAGAGAGAGAGAGAGAGTAAAGTAATTCTGTTAGTGCAGTGCCATCTATTGTTCAAGACCAGGAGTAACAGCACTCGGTTCAGTTAAGGTTCAACCCTGTAAATTATTCCATTTATAATTCTGTAATAAATTGTTTTATTATTATTATTATTATTATTATTATCATTATTATAGAAAAGCACTTTTTCTTGCACAGTCTATCAATGAGCAATCTGGACAATCTTTTGTAAACAGAGTATTGTTATTTATTTAACATTCCTGACTGATTTTAGATAGATAGATAGATAGATAGATAGATAGATAGATAGATAGATAGATAGATAGATAGATACATACATACATACAAAGCTCAATTTATTGCAGTACAATAAGCAACACCATTTACAGTCCTTATGTTTTATAAACAAAATTAGGTAAAAATAAATAAATAAGATGCTAAGTAAAGTATGTAAAGTGGTTGTAGTATAGGTAAATAACAACAGGAGGAAATCATTAAGGTATATAAGAAAACAAGTGACAATAAATACATTGGGGCAAAATATTGGGGCAAAAATAATCCATAGTAATGCTGCATTTTAATTGATTTGCTTCAACACCACAGAGTCCCTTATGTTGTATCTCACATCACCTTTCAATAAAAGCACTGAAAATTTGTCACAGATTTTCTCATTGACATTTTAGCTTTGTGTGTGTGCTTGTGTGTGTGTGTGTGTGTGTATACGTGCGTGAGTGTGTGGTGGTGGGGGGGGGGGGGGTGGAGATGTGATTTTTCACTAAGGTTTTTAATATTTCTGTATGTAGTTCTTAAAAAACACTTTTCACTTTCTTTAAAAATACAGTATAATGTGCAACTGCTGCAAAATTGCTGTAAATATTAACTACAGTAACTCCATGATTACACTGTTGCTTGGACATAATCAAAATTTATACAGTATTTTTCCTTTTGCAAAATAATAAAACTTGTGGTCTTGTTGTCCAAAATTGAAAAAGTATTTTAAATGCATATATAAATGCGAAATACATAAATGTGTCATATATTGCAATTTTACATATGCTTCAGTAAAGCAAAATGTGAAAATGGTTCTGTAGTCATTTAGATTTAGTTAAGTTTATGTTAGCCTAAATTTTTCACCCTCACTCACAGCTGAAGTTATAAAACAGCATTGCAGGCCATTTATCCTGTAATCCGTTAGTAATCTAGTAAGGAAAAGGGCCTGATGGCAAACATCAAAAGTATTGCAAAACTGCCAAGGGCATGGTAATGTTGAGCGACTGATATGTAAGTACACTAAAAACCTGAACCACACTTAAAGGATTGGGTCAATACCTGGAGGGCTTCCATATTTACGTTCCGCTGAACTAACCCACAAACACATATTAGTCCCTTTACTTTTAATCAAATGCAATGCTTCTCCTAAATCCATTACTCACCAGTGTGACTGGAAGATGCAGTGCGAGTAAGACAGATTAGAAAATAGTTTTAATTAAAAAATACTTGAAAAAGGCTGCAGAGAGAAGTCAATGTTGATAACTCTGTGATTTATAAAGTGTTTGTGATTCCAATCATATTTTGTATTAACAAATATACATTATAGAATCAGGGAGTTTGAGATATTCACACTCAAACTGCCAGAGCTTTGTGCACATGCAGACCCAAGAGCAGACATTATGGGCTTCAGCCACAGAGGGCTCTGATTCAAGGTTGGCTCAAGTGCCAGCTCTGGAACGAATGCTATAATTGGTACAATCCATGAAACATTATCTGGTGCTGACCTTGGCTGAGATGGTACAATCTGAGCATAATTACCGATGATTGTTTAACTCTGATGGGCTATGAAGGCGCCCAAATTAGGCTCCAGTTCCAGATGTCAAAGAAGCGAGATACATGTGAAATATGACAGGAGAGCACAAGCTCGATTAAAACTGGATCTTGCAAACTAATGGGTATAGTAGTTAATTCTGCAGGGACTTATGGTCATGATCATGTGTTTAGGTTTAAAAGATGATTTTTAATTATTTTTTAATTACCCCGGAGCAGTCTATATGAATGTTTTGACACTCTCAGGAAGCAATAAACTGCATTCAATTAAGCCAATGATTTTTGAACTGGACCTTACACACCACCTCTTTACTTCATTGACCTTAAAACAGCTGATACTTTCCAATAGATGGATTAAACAAAAAACTTTTTCCCCGAATTTACCCCAACCCTAACACTGCCAAAGTCATCTCTGGCCAGGAGCCAGCATAGCACAATTGACCATGCTCTGGGAGGAACTGTGTGTTCTTTCTCTCTATTAATCACAGTGACATTAGCCTTTCATGAGTACCTGTGAGCTTATTTATGTGGTAAAGTCCAGATAGCACTTTCTTCCAATTTGTTACACTGCCTTGTGATGTAGCATGATTAGAGTAACATGCCCTGGAAAAAGCATTTAATAGCATCCATATGATGAGAGGAGCAGGAGTGTGTTTGTGTGTTTGTGCGTGTGTGTGCGTGCGTGTGTGCGTGCGTGTGTGTGTGTGTGTCGGGGGGGTGATCAAAAAGCTGACAATATCCAACACTCTACGTGTTCCATTATTATTATTATTATTATTATTATAAACCCATATGAGGGGTTTCCTGTTGTTTTCTCAGGTTTTCTTCTTGTTGTGATGTCAGGGAGTGTTTCCTTGCCACTGTTGCCCTAGTCTTGATTATCAGGGACAAACTGATTATTTCAGTCTGTATTTTTTATGTAATAATAATAATAATAATAATAATAATCAATAATAATAATAATAATAATAATAATAATAATAATAATAATAATAATTAATAATAATAATAATAATAATAATAATAATTTATTTCCATATTTTCTTATTCTGTAAAGCTGCTTTTCGACAGTGACCATTTGTTTAAAATGGTATACTAATACTTTTATTCTTGCTGTTGTTGTAGTAGAAGTAGTAGTAGCAGTAATAATAATAGTATTAGTAGAAGTTATAGTAGTAGTAGTAGTAGTAGTACTGTAGATGTTGGAGTAGTGTAAATGTTTGCCTTTTTTGTTGTGTAAATGTTTGCCTTTTTCATTGTCTATTTTTTTAAGAGTACTGTTTTATATCTTTTTTTATTTGTATATATTAGTGATGGTCTGCCCAAAATCTCAGTCTTACTGTAAATCAACAATGTATTCCAAATCGAAATAAAATCACCACAGGCATTAATCTAGCATTCTGTATCTCAGTTTAATTTAAATAAATATTCATAATATTAAATTAAAACAGTGGTTGGAAATAAGCTGAGTCTTTTTAAAGAGTTGTCTACTTCACTTACTCACTTTTTTATTTTAAAGATGAGACAGTGTTCAAAAAATACACTTAATGGGTCCTCAGGGTCCTTAAACAGAGTGTTTTTCTATGAGCATGGTTTCCTGAAGCCATTTTTAGAATTAAGAAACATTACTTATTCAATAACGTATTAAAAACCGTTGAATAATATTTTTTTGTAATATGGTATACTGTGTTTTAATTTTTTTTTTTTTTTTGAGAGAGAGAGAGAGAGAGAGAGAGACAGAGAGAGAGACAGAGAGAGCGACCATGCAGTAATGGTTTATTTGAACTGTGTTCTGAAGCAAATTCACCAACAGAGACACCAAGTGCCCCTATTGCATTAAACATGCACTTAGAACTGCTGAGGTCCTATAGAAGATAACAAGCATTCCCTTTGCACTGTATTGATACAAGGGCTCTCATTATTGTAAATGGTACTGGGAATAATAGATGTATTTGCCTGCCGAGTCCAGGTGCATCTTCTCCGGTGGCCTTATTCCACTATACCTTCAGAAGATGAAAACTTGGTAATTTATGCAAAACCGGCTCATAATTGAGACACCGCAACTGTCAAGGGTTTTCAATAATGCCTTGGGACTCTCCCATTAAGATATGCATATGTGTGTCTGTGAGTGTGTATGTGTGTCTAACAGCCACAGCACTGAATAAGCAAACAAATCGGTGTGAGTCATCACTCACAGTAGTGACAGCTTTCCGTTGGCATGATGTGCCAATGCATCTTTGCAGCCATTCCCAGAGCTGACAGGCAACATCATCCTTCCTGCAGCCCTTACAGCACATTTTCAAACAAAACCAACTCCACTTTTAATTTTACTGCTGTTAACACTTTGTTTTTATCATTTGGCAATGAAAGTACTATTCACTCGATCAAAATTCTTTAGATTTTATCATAATAAAGGTTTTAATTATTTTAAAACTGCCAGAATATTGACATCACACTTATTAGCATTGTACACACACACCTCTTATTATGATAGGTGGTGTTTATGCACAGGTACTGTAAGAAAGCAAATAAGAAACTTTTAAAATACCTTTTAAAGAATTTTACTAAACCATGGTACGCTTATGTCAAAATGACCTGGACATAATTCTTTGAACAGAGACAGCAAGTGTCAGACACATATTGTAGTTACACACAGGGTGTACTAAAATTGCATTTGATGGAAATAGAATACGCACGACTCTTGATAACAATTGATAACAATCCTCATGAAGTCTTCAGAAAGGGTGAAGATATTACTAATCTTAAAAACTAAAAGAAAGTATTACAGAAAATTATACAATTACCAACATTTATTAAAACTGAGGTCTAAGAATAGCAGTTGGGGTGTTTTGTGTTTTTGTTTTGTCATTACAGGACAGCTTAATAAATCAACAGAATGATTTGCCATTATTCTATTACCTATTCAACAAATCAAAATGCAAAAGAAAATTATTGATTGATTTAAAAAAGGTTTCACATGTTAGTTTAATGTTTTATTTATTTATTTTCTGGTACTATTGATACAAAAAAAAAGTTATTTGACTTATTACCTCTGTACTTTTAATTCATAGTGCAAAATATACTGTAACTAATAAGTTTATAAGCTGCTGAAAAATGGAAAAGCCATAGTGGAAGTGGAAGCCATAGTGCTCTTATTGAAATAGTTGAGAATGCAAACTATTTTGCATACTATTTTGGACTTTTTCCCCCAAGACGGTTTAATTAACTTTTCGTGTTTATTTTCTAATAAGTTCAGTGCAAACCAGTAAAACCAGTCATATGGCATAGCCTGATCCTCACAGATTGGCTGGAAAAAACAATCCCCCCCGCCCCCCCAAATAAATAAAGAAATAAAGAAATAAATTCTATAAGAAATTGTGTGGGTCTTCTGTGAATACAAGTAACATTTCCGCATTTTAAATATGGCTCTAAGTCAGTCAGTCAGTTAATAAATAAAGTAGTAAAATATGTTCTTTTGACTTAAAGATCATCCAGACATCCAGAGCAGACTGGAATCTCTACAACAGGATGCGATGATGAAGGTAATGTGAGGCGATGGCACTCAGCAGGGATGCTCTTCATCTTTTCAGGGATCAAAGTGCTCACCAGTCCCTTTTCTTACTGAACTGGAAGGTTTCAACAGGGCATTTGCGTTGGTGCTTCATCTCGTTCCCCTTCAAGTATGTGCAAACATCACGAGATGGGAGGCATCCTGCAGGGCTCCTGTTCCTGCTGTCCTCTCAGCTTAGAGCCCACTGTACAACCAAAAACCATATCAACTGTTAAATACTGATGAAAGGATCTCACGGTTTGGCTCTGAAAGGTTTCTGGATTCCATGTGACAGTATAAACACTGTAATTCTGGTGCATAAGAGTTCAATTGATTGTTGTATGGCAGGAAAAAAGTATGTTTTAATGTTTCTAAAAATAACTTTGTAACACGCCGGCTGTAGTAATTATTGTACAAATGTGAAATATCATGGCTGTATTCAAGTACACAAAACTAGCCTTCAAGCCTTGCTTTCTTTAAACTGGTTAAGAAGATACAGTAGCAAGTGTATGGAAATATTCATCAATAATATATTAATTTAAGAAAATGGTAATTTATAGTGTAATAGCCATCATTATTTGAAAAATAGAGTCAAACCAGTCTGCTCAGCTGCATGAACATTCCAATGATGGCAATTAAATAGCATTGACAAAGTTTAATTTAAATTTCTTTATCAAATTTTTGTACCAGCATCTTGGAAGATTTAAAAACTATACTAATTATCACAGAATGTTCTTAGAAGTGGTGCTACATAGATGTGCACAGTTAGTGCTTCTATTTTAATATCAGCTTTACTGTCCTTGCATTTAACTGTCTACTATCACACTGTTGGCAGCTTGGCATGAGGTACAGGCTTAGGCAAATTAATTAACCAAATCTTTTACAGAACTAGACCAATATGCCTAGGGTGACTACTGAAGATTATGACTGTGATTATCTCGTCATAGTCCAGCTCCTCTGCTAATTAAGAATGAACCAAGCTGATAGTATTCTTAGCATCCATTCCACTAGTCCATTTTATACTAAAACTGTGTGTTATATTGACTGATATGTGAAACACAGGGCACAACTGGTCGTAAATGACTGTTGTTTTTGAGATCAACTACTGCTGAATTCTCTTTATTTTTCAGCTTTATAAAGAATACATGGAAGAACTAGGTTAATATGAACGCAGCATTTTCTTTATAAAATCCTGAAAATGCAAGCTTGATGGAATTTCAGTAATAGTTGCTTGGTAACAAAAAAGCTGTGTGAGCAGAAAAGAAGTTACACTTTCTGTAAGGAGCGTAACTGACATAAGCATATATCTAGTTATTCTTGTATTATCCAAATTCAGTGGCGGCTGCTAGCTTTTGAAACAGGGGAAGCTCATATTAGGACTTCATCATAAAATTCATTATGTTATTTATACGTAAATTCTGGCTAGTTTCCCCTTCCACGAGCTACTTTAATTATA
>JAQMYL010000015.1:18350581-18364322 GCA_030014365.1 Clarias pachynema | reverse complement strand
GGGTGGGTGGATGGATGGATGGATGGATGGATGGCTTTTGGTCCCTGCGAGCATGGCTGAGTCTTGGGTGCCCATGATCCTGTCACCAGTTTACTGATATATCATTGATAATCAACGGTAATGTTTTGTGGTGTTAATGTTATTGCTGATTGGTTTATACATACATATATGTACTGTATGTATGTACATACATACATACATACAGTACATACATACTGTACCTTTGTAATTTTTGACTGAGATCTTGTATTTACTGTACGACACTAGAGTTGAAGAACTCTTTAAATGTCTTCTTCAGCACATCCCAAAGACATGAAGTTAAGGTCAGGATTCATGTGTGAAAGTGATTTCATAATTTGGACATGATGGACAAATTTTTGGACATTACTGTTATCCTGTTATCCTGAATTGCTTGTGCCAGGAAGTAAAAATATCCACTGATGTGATAACCTGGTCATTCAGTACACTCGGGTTATTATTACCCAGATTATAAAAGTGCCTTTTACTCAAAATTTTGATTTAATTTATGGTGCAGGTTTAACTTCAGGCAAATACCTAAGGATTTGAATTTAATTGATTAAATTCTGTCCAGCCAGTTTTGCCTGATGCTGTGATAAAGTCTGGCTGAACATACATACATGTACAGACGTTGAGACAGAAAATTTTGATAGAAGAGACTGGTTTCAGGTCCTCTCATGTATAAAAAGTAAAATTATCATTAAAAAAGAGTGAGTTCTGACCAATGTAAAGACAAAACCGTTCTTTTATTTATATACAGTACAGTAGATTGTGGATTTCGCAAAGGAACTTGTAGTGTCCACATAAACTAATTTAAAATGTGCATTTATTAATGTGGTGACATTTAAATTTTCTAGAAGATGCTTATCTAGAATTTTGAATTACGTTGGCAGTAGGCTTTAGTCTTTTATTTTTCTGACATGGTAAAGATATGACCAAATGGAGTGGCTTTAAGATTGCCATTGTTCACCATCGCTTGATTCAAATTTCCAGGCCTTAACACAACCACTGAAACAAAAACTTTAGTAGCCTTTAGAGTAGTCTCCTGGCAGGTTTTAGTGTAGTGTACTTCATTTACACTGGGATCATTATTAAATTTAACAAAGAAGCTAGGAATAAAAAGAAGTTGGTAGGTACTTAAATCTGATCACATCACTGGAAGTGATAACATACTGTAAATAAATACCACTGAACAATATCACTGTAAATACCTTGCAAAACACCATCTATTTTTTTCAGTTGCAGAATCAGAAAGTGCACCTAAAAGCAAATGGCTGATATTGTGCCAATTATGCATTTGACTTTAACTATAGGAAAACTACAGGACTTTAAACAGGGTTTAGATCAGACTCAGTGGATGTGTGAGGGCTCTGTCCCATCAGCATCACAATCTAGCTAAAATAGTTTCCTTTGTTCAGTGACAGCCATTTTCTGCTATAGTCTCCCATACTTCTTCCTTCCAAACACATACACAATCTTCATCTGTCAATGCTGCCAGTAGCCGAGGCTCTAGGGGGCAAATAATATCCAGTGCTGACACGCAGGTGTTGGCCTCGCGATATTGGGCCACCCAGAGAGGTAGCCTGTGGTAACAACCTCTGCTGTATGACTGAGACTAGAAAACAAACAGATTTGCTTTATTCTTCATCCTGTCATGGTGAATGAGAGACAGCGTGAGACAAAATGGTGTGGACAAATATCTGGGGTAAAATAAAGCAGTTGTCAGTTTCACACATCAACACAGCACATTTTTGGAAAAGGAAATGAATTCAGGCTGATAAGGGGTGTCAGTATATACTACAGTATGAGGGGCGTTCAAGTCAAACTGGGACTTTTGATTGTGCAGAATAACAGAGCACAGTTATGCACTACCTCTATTTCTCTATATAATCCCCTGCTACACTAATGCATTTATCTCAGTGTTTCAAATGCTTGGATACCATCAAGGTCGGGAGTTTTCTTAGTACACTTAAGCCACTATTGGACTGCCTGCTTCACATCTCAAACACTGGCCTCCCAGGAATTCTTTTAATGGCTTAAACATTGGTACATTGCTGTTTGTGACGGATTGTGTGTACAGTTCCTTCAGAAGCTTCTCTCTCGCAGGTTGGCGACACGTTATCTGTCAATTTTCAAAGATCAAGCACTGCACAAACGGACTGCCTTTCACCATTCAAATATTTTATTGCGGCTAAAAGTATCATGACTGTACTGTGATTGAAATCTATTAAATGTCAATCAGTTTTACGCCTTGATTCATAAGAAATCCACTTAAACGCCCCTTGTCGTGTTCCAGATATCAGTGGCTGTACTGGATGGACTATACTGGATTTATTTTTTTTTAATGTTAATTAAATAAAAAAAATTTTTTAAGTATTTTTTTTCATTCAAAATAAGTTAGGAAACTATTGTTTATGGGTGATATAAATAGCTGTGCTTCTGCTAGTCAGACTGGACCTCTTTTAGCAACATTTCTGTAATGCATGCATGGCTACCAAAGCATATATATGATTATAGCAATATGCAATTTATTTTGGTATTTGTATCATTTTAGACACATTATCTGTTCAATCACACACATATATGTATATGCACACGTGCAGTTAAGCCAGTATTGCAGGTGTGATAGGTAGATAAAGAGAACAACAAAGCCACATCTATCTTCATAAAGGTCAACTTCTACAGTCTCTCTAGCCATGTGGTTATCTTCGTACCATCAGTGTAATGCCCTCTGCAGAACAATTTTCAGCCCAGTGGGCAGCTCCGATCATGCCTGACAGATCCTATACATCTATGCAGTATCCTGATAATGGAAATATTTCATCTTGATGTGCTTTTAGATTTTTAAAATTTCATACAAAATGAAAAAAAGAATTCTGCTTCCACAGAGAGTCAGGCGTGCACTGGGGAGTAATTGACAGCAGCTTCAAAACATTTAGTGTATGTGTATGTGTATGTGTGCATATTGCTGAGCTGTACATGTTTCGTTGAAGTGCTTATTGTTATTTTGTCCTTGCTTGAAGGCATCTTGCTGACAAGGGGGTGGCTGTAATGCGCAGATGGTGCAACCTTCAACATGTCAGCACAGAAATTACAGTCACAGCCATGCCACCATGTGTACGAGAGATCAGCCTAAACAAGTAAACACTATTGAGGAAAGGGAAAAGGATAAAGAAAAACAATTAAGGTCTCTTGCTCTCAGACCAGACAATAATCTACACCCCACTTATCCACACAAAGAATACACATTATAGAAATGTGTGACAGTGTATACACACACATACAATAAACACAAACCCATTTGCACTCTTTCCTTCTCATAGGAATAAAATGCACAATAGACTGCAGCCTGTTTTAATAAGATGCTTATCAGAATGTAAATTGTAATGTGAAAAATGATGTATTTATTTGTCTCTTGTTGCAGGTCTAAAGCATTTGGTTTTAATTAAACGCATTTCTGCCTCTCTATGCAAAGCTCCGGTTGGAATAGTGTCTCTCTGCTGAACAAGCAGAATCATGCAGGGACGTGTCCCAGTATTTCTATATGGCTCAGTGCAAATCAAGCTCTCCATTATTACGCTGAACCGCATTTATTAATCGGGTAATAGCCTGTTGAATTTTTTCATTATGCCCCCTACAATCAGAAATGAAGCAGTGTGCACAAGCTAGATTTGCTGCTTTGTAAGTTAATGAGGGCCCCAGAATTTCTGTTCCCAAAAAATACAAATTGGGACAATAGCACAATAATAATCTGACTAAAGGCTAAATTCTGAAGCAAAGATTAATTTTCAATCTTTAATTAGAATTTAATCAGAGCTTTTAAAGCTGTAACAGACTTGACATTTTTCATGTTTCTTATGGCAGAGGGCTTAAATGTTTAGCTATTAACATGCATTTCACAGACCTGTGATAAAATAGTTTTTTATGCAATATACTAAATGTCTGCAAAAAAAATTTCAAATTAACCTCTACTATTTCACATTCATAAATATGAAATTAATATATGAATATACTCATTCACTCACTCACTGTCTATACCGCTTTATCTTATATTCAGGGTTGCGAGGGGCCTGGAGGCTATTCCAGGAGACTTAGGGCACGAGGCGGGGTACACCCTCGACAGGGGACTAATCCATTGTAGGGCACACACACATACACTCACTTACACACTCATTCACACACTACAGTACGGGCATTTTGGGAATGCCAATTAGCCTAATCTGCAGGTATTTGGAAGGTGGGAGGAAACTGGAGGACCCAGAGGAAACCTACCATGCACAGGGAGAACATCCAAATTCCATGCACATAGAGGAATCGAACCCGGACGTTGGAGGTGCTTACCACTACATCACCGTGCCGCCCATCTATGAATATATAAAATTTATAAATACAGTTTAATACAATTAACTTTTGCACCTACTGTCTCATTCATTTTCCATACTACTTATCTATACCACTTATCGGGACACAAGGCGAGATACATCCTGGATGGGGTGCCAGTCCATCGCATTGCACACACTACTTGGAATTTGAAAACTTGTATTTACATACTTAAAAAAAAAAAATTTTTATTGACACGATTGAGAAATCCAGAATAGTTCCTGAATAACATGCTTTGAAAACAATAAACTGGAGGTTAATTTTAGCTAAACTGGAAACGCTTTTTATGGGATGGTCAGATGAAAACAAGACTTTGTGTCCTTCCATCAACACAGATGTCAATCTTGCTATGTGGAAGGTATTTTAATTGTCTTTAAGATCAATTAAACTTAAATATCCCAACCTTCAGGTTTTTCAGCCACAAGGACACCAGATGCGCCCATCAAAAATTAATTCCAATATCATTTCTTAAATGGGTGTGGGGGTTGGGGGATTTGAGGGACCCCAAAATGCCAACAGATTACTTCTCATCCTTGCTCATTCTATTGCTCTATTCCATTTGGCTAATGTCACTCTAGGTGCTGGAGCACAGAGGACAAGGCAATTACACCTGCCATTATGAGTCAGTGCATTGGATCTCCAGAGGAATGGTCAGAGCAGAATGGAAGTGGAGAATGAGACTGATTTAGGCTTACCTTCTGCTCATCCCCTCCCAGACCTCTTTCCACCCAGACAGGGATTTACAGCTCATAGAATCACATTCTGGAAAGGATGCACTGATAGCTTAATCCTGCTTGGCCTTTATATGGAGGTCACATTAAGGTCTATGTAGATAGGGGATGAAAATGCAGCAATGAGGGATAAGGAAGATCACAATGTGACATTGTGATAAGTGCATCGTTCAGCTGTCACTGCCTGAAACGTGTCATGGGTATCAGACTTTCAGAGATCAATATGGATCTTTAGTGTTTGAACCAAGTGAAGATCTAGGAGAGAGCTTTTATCAGGCAAAAACAAGGGTTTAGAAAATTACAAAGACCATACAATTATAATACAGCAATCCGCCATAACATTACAAGGCTCACTCAGTACACTCAGTATTGTGTAGATTTCCCTAGTGCCACCAGGGCAGTTTTGGCCCCTCTCGGCATGATTTCACAAGAACTCTGGGCTGGGCTGCGGTCTCTGGCACCAGGATGTTAGCATCGGACCCTTTGGGTGCTCTCAGTTGCGGGGTGAAGCCTCCCTGGATCACATTTTGGGATCAATCGGATTGGGATCTGGGGAGTCATGGCCAAACAATGACCTCTCCAGAGATTTGTGCTACATTGACTTTTCTTTGGGACTGGACCTAATGAGCTTCCCTTTGATCCCAGAGTACCTTGGATGGCCATGATCCTATCATCAGGTTACTGAAATAAACAAATAATATATAATCAATCTTAATGTGTTAAAGGTCTGTGGTGTTAATGTTGTAGCTGATCGACGTATGTTTAATAACATATTATATTATAATATATATACATATTATATACAATACATATAAAATATTTGGCTTTATGGCGAAAAAAAGAAATCTATATATATGAATATTTAAAAATTTTAAGCTTAAAATAAAACTACTAATGTAATCACACTTATGCTGGAGTCAATTTTACTTTTAGCTTCATCCTGAATTTTTGTGTGAGTGTGTGAGAGTGCTATTCTTCAGCTGCCTACCTCCTGTTGGCCTCCCGATGAAACTTCTCATGCAGCACATTTAAATTTAAATTTGAAAGTCATTTAAATGTTCATTTTTAATCATGCATTATTCAAAACGAAATCATTTCCTAACACTGCCAAATGCTGCCCTTTAGGATATCTTTTTAGATCACCATCATCTCTAAAAAATAAAGTTAACGACCATAAATATTGGCTTTCTCATTTCTGTTTTTTATTCTAAGACAGAAGACGTAATACAAAATGACTTTTATTTGCATGAAATTAAAGTCATTTAGACATTTCATTTTTTTATTTAGAGTATGATATTTTTTAAGTCAAATACAATATGCATTATTTTCTACCCATAATACAAACACTGTTAAAATACAACACAATTTTTAATTGGGTACTTGCCGATACCAAGTACTGATATGAGTTCTTGCCGATGTCCCAGGGCATAGTGTGAATAAAACTTTCGGGAATCTGAAGCAACTCATCAAATGCATCTGCTATCATTTACTAATGTGTGAACCCTAAAACTACTTTGTATATAGAGCAACTCTCTATGAAGTAAAATCCTCCATCCATGACACTGATGCTGATCCCAAAGGCTGCAGCATGCTGCTGATGTGCTTTTCTTTAAAAGTCAAGCAGCTTTGGAAGCAATTTCTTCATTATTTATTTAATTATTTGTTTGTTTATTAATTAATTATTAAATTTTTCATTAAAATATTTTATTGTGATTTAATGGGAAAGCAAAGACAACATCTGTGAAAGAATTAAATCTAATTTACTTGTATAGAGAGACAATAGAAAATGCATGCTCTAAAGTCATATCCAAAATTGCAGCTATGAAATTCCCGTCAGTATGACGTCCAAAAACAACCTTTAGCACACTGCTTCTCTCAAGCATCACTGCTCCAAGAGTCACTAACACGCCGACACCGATCGCTGCGGTCAGAACAAATGTCAGGTAAGATGTATTTTTAAGCAGGTGTGCTCTCCAAAGTAAATATCACAGTCTACTGAACGTCATGCGGCAATCAGTATGTTTTTCTTTCTATGTCATTTCATAGCTGAGTTCTGTTTTAAATTCTTCTTTTCATTAACAGTACTTGAATAGTTAATAGTTTATTAATTAAATATACAGTAGGAATGCAAATTCTAAATACATATAATTTTTAAATAAATCATACCAGCACGTTGGCACAAATTGTTGGCTACCCAAATCTTATTATTATTGTTAGCGCTACCTTATGATGCAGATATTTACTGTATGATTGTAACCCCCCCCCCACATACTGTACATGCAGAAATTATATATTTCACGCAATCAATTAAATAGGTAACTGTAGTTGTTCATCTTGTGACACAAAGTCTTATCACTCTATTATAACGCCATAAAATTGATTGATACTTTGAAGCATGCTAGTATCTTTGATTGTACAGTTATAAAAAATATTGAAATAAACACAAACGTAGAAACATGCAGGAGGCAAGGTGATGCAAGTGCCTCTGTATCAATTCTAGGTACTCTAAACTGCCTGTAGGTGTGAATGAGTGTGTGGATGTGTATGTGCATGGTGCTTTGTGTTGGACTCCCATACACCTTATGTTCTTGCCTCACACCCAATATTCCTGACATAGTCTTCAGACTGCAAATCTGACCAGGCTAAAGCAGTTGCTGGACATGGCTCTACGTAGGCGTTTATTTTCCAAGATTTTGTCCAAGATATTTTCAGGTAACCCATTGCATATTATTTTGCATAAGATGATTACAGTATACTGTATGCCTAATTCTACCTAATTCTATTTTCCATCAAATAAAAGAAAAAACACTCTTTCTGTGTTTACTGAGGTTAAATGGTCAATTACTCTCAAACAGATCAGTATAGATCTGTATAGTTACTGGAAGCAGGTAAGATTTAGCTACAGCTGAATGCTCCATGCTGAAGGTAATGTTGATGCTGCCCAAACCAAACCCCCTCCTATCACACCCCTCTGGGGAGAGATGAGGCAGAAATTCATCTAATGTAAATATGAAAAGACAAACACCTCCTCATCCCATCACTCATGCATTTGCAACAGCTGACATTTGCCTGACATTTCAGGCCTGGGACAAACTAAACAAAATAGTCACCACATGTCATGTTAAATGGTGGAAAAGAAAATGGCATGTCAGTGTGGAATGGTGATTTTTTTTCCCCCTTATACGTCTATCTTATTGGGTTCAGAATATAAACAGTGAACACCCTGAAATGTCAGTAGTCACCCAGGTCGAAAATAGTTAACTGGGGAGACAGGAGTTAGCCATCGTTGACTGACCATAATGCGTTATAGTGAAAAACCCCTCCCTCACTAAAAAACAAACAACAACAACAACAACCAAAACTTGCATGTAGAAATGTAAGCAACCATGAATTCTACAGAAGGAGTCATAGATTATAGAAAGAGAGAGTGGGAGTTAATGTGTAAAAATGCTTAAAAGTAATAACAAAACTTTACACACAGACAGAAGCATGAATCTCTGGAGGTCCCTTTAGAATAACTCTTCATTTATGTAGTCCTTACTCCACAGTGGTGTAGGTCACACTAGCCCCAACAATCCTGCTAATGCAGTGTGAAACTAAATCCCTTAATGAATCCAGCTAACTGCATCTTCTTCCACTATTAAACCAATTATGGTATTACAGGCCAGGGGGCCCGTGACCGGCTGATGCAAGAGACTGAGCTGCACATCGAAGTTCTACAACATGATCCTGTTGTCACACAGGATCTCTCTCTCTCTCTCTCTCTCTCTCTCTCACACACACACACACACACACAAATGTGGAACATATCTGTGCAATTTGTATATTGTTAAAATAGCCTCTAATTGTGCTGCTGTCAGGTCACTCTGGTGGTCCAGCTCTATATTTCAGCTGACCAAACAGAAGATTAAATTTCATTAATTAAATTAGATCCCATTTACATTTGTGTGAAATAAACAAATAAATTTTTTAAATAAAGCATATCCTACTCAAAAGTCTTTCTTGATTCTGCAAAGGTTTTGTATATACGGTAGGTCCTCAGTTTTAGCTCACACACACAAATGAATACTTTCTAAAATGCCAGCCCTTTTAATATTTACTCTTTCACTTATTTGATGCCATGAGACAAAAACTGGCTCGAACAAATAAATGACTTTATAAATCAGAGACACCGAAAGTGAGAATGTTGGGATCGGTATAAATAATTCCCTGTAGGTAAGCGCTTCTGTGTGGTCCTTTCCATAGTTTGGTTTGCTAACAGCCTTAAGACTCTTGGCTGTTCATAGGATCAGACCACCTGTGTTTTCAGATGTCAGGGTATTTCGGAATATTCGTCACATTAAATTACTTTCTCCAGGCATGTCCATTTGTAACTTTGCTTTCATGTTCTATTCCTGCAACATCAACAATTACTGAAACCAAAAGAAAGAAAGCAATTTAACTGTGCGCTTTTTTAAAGTGTAGTTTATATAATTTCTATAGCATTAAAAATTATAGGAGATTTGTGACCATTTCATTTTATTCAAAAGCGATGTAGATTAAACACGTTTATAAAAACACACACTCATTCTCTCATTCTTTATAACAGAAGTATAGCTACTTCTATAAAGATATAACTGAGGAAGATCCGGTCAATAATATTTTCTTTGCGCTAAAGTCTGCATTTCATGTTTGTGTTAAGATTCAGATCTCTACTGTATGCAGTCTTTATAAGCCTCTAAAATAAGCAATTTCCGTTGCATTTCAGTAACTTTTATTGTAAATTTTCTTTAACTACATTAAATATGTGGACAATTTGAACTTTGATGGCTTTGTATATTTCCTTGTATCTGTATGGAATAAAAACAATCCATAAAAATAATCAATCTGGTTGCTCTGTCACACTTCTCAGTTAATTTACATGCCCTCACCACCTCTCAAACATACTGCTGCGGATATGTTTGCTCTAATGACTGGCATTTTATCTCATAATGGCACTTCACATTACTGCTTTTTATTAGCCCCAAGGTTTCGTAAAATGAAACAAAGTGGTTTTAAACTTCTGTTCTGAATAAACATCGATCTGTCCATTTATCTTTGAAGGTTCAGTTTTCATAGTCTCCTTTTCTTAGAGTAAGTCATGCTGTGTCGTGCTTTCATTTATATATCACAAGGGGGAAAAGTGCTAGATTACTAGTATATTAATTATTCTCATTTATCAGACAGCATCAGGGTCCAGCTAGAACTGTCACGTTGTCTGGATCTGGTTTGTGGTCTGGCATTTAGTGATGCCTGCTCTATACCACTTAAGGTATAGGGTTGTGGTATATCCCGAGGACTCGAGACACTAGGCGAGGTACAACCTGGATGGAGTGCCAATCCATCACAGGCCGCAAGCACTCTTTGAGAAATTTAGAAAAACCAATTATCCCAATCTGCATGTCTTTGAGCTGCGGACAAAAAAAAAAACACCACGCATGGGGAGAACTTGCAAACTCACACATAGACCCAAAGGCGGATCTTCAGCATTTTAACCCAGGAGGTCCGAGGCCACTGTGCCAACTAGCATGCCACTGTGTCGCCCTTAGGATCTGGATGTAGCAAGACGCCCATGGTCCTCACAAGCTAGAGGCAAGAGATACCTTTACATGATATGGACCTGTATGGATATGCATAACCGTCAAAAACTTAACACAACATGATGCAACCTTTTTAGCCATTTTATAATTAGCTGCACATTTATTAAGAGTCCCTGAGACACCAGCAATTATAATCCATAGTTAACAAACTTCAGTGGAGATATGCGAAAGAATAACAACAGCACCAGTATTTCAGTTCAGCATGCCTATAGTGCATCTTTACTCCTCTGACTATAGAAATCAGTTGTTTGATGGAACACTCGTACTTGAGACCATGTGTCTGTATTCTGATCATTGATAGGAAGGTCTAAGCTAATAAGTAAGAAAAAATAAATAAATCACCTACTCTGTGCCTCATTGTTCTTTTTACTGAAGAATTCATTGTTTTTCATTGTTCTCCATTTGTAACTTCATTGTTCTTTTTACACCTCAAGACTGTATGGTCCAGTATGTTTTTTTTTTGTTTTTTTGTTTTTTTTAAATATTGAGATTGGTTAAGCAGTTTATAGTTCAAAAGCAAAAGTTTGTACTGTTTCTAAAATCTAACTGTTAATGTGTTCGAACTTCCGGTTTCTTGGCATAATGATGCATATCTAGTGTGAACTATTTTTCTGTATATCTGTCTAATTTTCTCTCTGCCTCCTTTTATTGCTCTCCCACCCTCTGATAATGTGATTGCATTCCGGGCTGTGGAGTAATGGGGTTCATGCACATGTTCACAGAAACACAGAATAGTGGCTCTGAAGCCACAGGGAGGGTTCCTTGGCCCAAAGGGCACACCAAGGAGAAGTGTGCTGCTTGGCAGAGCTAATAAGAGTGGAGCTAGTTCCAGGTCCTCTGAAAGGCTCATTTAACCCCAGTTCTTCCTCTGGAGAATGGCAATTTGATTTGCTCAATTGGTAGCGTGCTAGAGGAGGTTTTTAATGAAATTTGCAGGCAAGCATTAGAGAATATGAAGGGGTGGGTGTGGGTGTGGGGTGACAGAGACAGGGGTCAGAAACTGTTATTTTCAGGCAGAACTTCAAAAAGAATGCTGGTGTTTCAGCTCCCCCTGTCAGTTTGGCTAAAAGATGGGAGTGACGGTGTGGTGGTGGTGAGGTGTGTGTATTTGAGCATTGGCTTTATTTCAGTGTACTGAATCATTTTCCATTCTGAAAAAAAAACAGAATCAAGTCTTTAATTATACCCCCCCCACCAGTAAGAACTTTTCTTCAGCATCAACTTTAAAACCTGATAGATTTAAAGACATGGATGAGACTCACAGACATGGACTACAACATGTGACTTTATGGAATGGAGGGAAGAGGAGAAAGAATGAAAGGTCATACATAAATACCCATCAGAATCCACACTGATGAGCTATTTTCTGGCATGTGATCATTTGAGGCATTGGAAGGCATCACATCACATCGGGCTTTGTGATGCCAACTTGCTGAACAATATTCTTACTTTGTTGTCTTTAAGCTATTTTGTAACAACTTTGAAAGTATGCTGAGGAACTTTCAAATGTCCCTGATAGAAGACCCCATGACAAAGTTAACTTTTTGGCTGATTTCTCAAGGTTGATTCTTTATGATAATCCTTCTTCCTCATGATAACAAATATTTTCTATTTTCTGAAATAAACTAGTCAGAGTTCCAGCAAAGACATCCCTACAACATGATGGCATTGGCTCTGGAGGTAGGTCCTAAAATAAAGATTGTTTTGTTTGTTATGAACAAAATAAATGCCGTAATTGGCTTGCCGAAAGATGTGTGTGGTAGCATGCAATAATGTATGTATGCATAATATGAGCTGTAAAAGTCTGAGAGAAAATATATTTAACGTAAGAATATGCACATTTACACAGCGCCAGACCAATGCCTAGAATAGATCTTTCCAGTACTGGTACCAGGGCCCCCCCTAATTTTGCTTAGTAAAGCTTGAATCGTGTCTGGCAGAACATGTTTGCTTTTATTGAAGTACAAGGAGGGGTCTACTTGACCTTCATCAACACAAGGTCGTGTTTCTAGCCACAGCTGGTTGGAGGTGTAAAGCAGTTTCAAGTGGCTAAATGCCAAAAGCCGAAATCAAGCATTAACTGATTGCCTGCTTTTACACTGCTACCACACACTGCATATTTCATACAGAAAGCGCTTAACTTGTCCAGGGGTGACATGTTTCATATACAAGGATAGACTGTAAACTTCAGCATATAGCAGCTAAATAATATACCAAGACTAAAATAGACGGTCTTCCCTTCTTTCATCTGGCTGGAGTGCTCAAAGATCATTCAGATCATTGGACTGTGAAGAGAACTGGGCTTCAAAGGCATAGCTACATCCTGAAACCATATAATCAGCATCTCTGAGCAGTTCACTTAGCATAAAGCAAGGCAAAGTGTACATAACAGCATGTGAATCCAGCAGGCGCATGCATCTCTCTCTCTCTCTCTCTCTCTCTCTCTCTCTCATTCCCCTATTATTGAGAATGAGTATGTAACCCTTTATCTAGAATGAATCACAGCAAGCAGCAAGGCTGGCATAAGAACATAAAAGGTAGACATTACCATGTTGTCCTGATTATTGAGTCAAGAACATGATTATCAATGTAAAGGGTTGCCAACACATAGTAGCACACTATTTTTGGTTTGTGTTAGGCATTCCACGAGTGGTGAAAATTGATGGTAACAGCACTGTATACGTATCATTGTGTATCACAGGTGTGCTAACAATCGTAAATTACACAAACTGTCGTATGCCAGCATGGGTTAAAAGTAGGTCTGTACGGTCCGCAAAACTGAGGAGTGAGCAGCGGCCTGCCACATTCAAAACTAGTCATGGAAACACTTTCAGCAAGAAACATATCTGATAATGTTATGTCATCCCAAACAACTAAATCATTTATAACACAAGGCTGAATCCCAAATTCCACCCTCACCCTTAATCAAGGGCATTATTTTTTACTTATTAAAGTGGAATTAATGTAGTATAAAGAGATGATTATATATATATA
>JAQMYL010000015.1:18310897-18321340 GCA_030014365.1 Clarias pachynema | reverse complement strand
TATATATATATATAAAATGAAGTAAATATGTGTTGTTAGCCTAGATAAATACAGTTGCATGCAAAATGGGGTATTTAACAGCTACATTTCACACTTTACATCACAATAAAATGTCAAAATAATATCAATATTTTTTAAATTAAATCATGCAGCCCCAGTTTTAATTTGATACATTAAGTTTAGAGTCTTGCTGGAACTATTACTTTTCTTCATTAAAGACAATGTTATGCAAGAAACATTGCCTTATGTTCAAGGTCACAGACACGCCTTTGTTTTGGGCAATCTACACCGCATTGACACAATTCTCAAACAACTGCCTGAATAGCTATGTCCATTTTTGCGTCTGAGGTCTATGATATTCATAGCGCAACTCTGAATATGGCCCTAGGTGCACACACCTCAGAGAGTCAAGACCACCCATACGGCATGACATTTGAAGGTTAGTTTGCAGGTAAGTCTGTCCACACAGATCTGGCCAGCGTCAGTCGATAAATCTTTAAATCTTGAGGCTAGAGAACGGTTTATAGCACTCGTGATGCGTCCAGAAGTTGCAGTAGGTGAGTGCTGTGTTGGACTGATAAAGCATTCATTTCCCAGTCCCCTTTGTCTTCAATTTGGACAGGAGGGAAAAAAAGCCTGTGGACGATTTCAATAATTCTGCGTCTTTAATGAGTTCCAGTAATCCACAGCAGCAGGCCATGGCTGCCCTGCAGTGCTCCAAAATGAACACGATTAGAGGATTACTCCCATGCATTTCTGCTTTCATGAACTAATTTACAAACATGACAGTATCTATCCAGGAGGTTGGCTGCCATGGAAGGCTTTAAATATGTGAGCCAGCAGTTTATTTAAAAAAAATAAATAAATAAAAATCTTATTTAAGCTGGATTTTTTTTTATGGCAAGCTTTTCAGTTTCACAGTGAAGACCTTACCACTGAATAAGGCAAATTTGCTTTCCAAATGGACTTGCTCTATGCAACACATGGCTTTTAATTTTACATTATAGTGCTAACACTCAATCAAGTAATAAATGCAATAAATTAAGTAATGAGTAGGATCCTGACTTATGCTTCCAAGAGAATGGAAAAAAACATAGAATTCTCTTTTTTCTTGCATTGAACCAGTAAATAGGTGTTTACTTTGCTATAGTTTGCTATAGTCTTGCTTGATCATTTGATAGCTAAGGATGGAGTTACTGGTTTGCCTGACAATTCATTTGTCTCCACATGCTGATTGCTGGATTATGCTGGGTTTGCTTTGGGTCCATTCCAACTACCTGTGCTGTGCTGCTCATCATCATAAGCACTAGCAAATAGCATGCTGTTCCACAGCCTCTGGCTTAGTCCTGTCTGATTTTTGCTCAAAATATTGTCAGTTGATACCTGTATATAAAATATCTTTATATTTCATAAAATCTTCACAAGTAAAATTTTATAATCAGGACCATTGTATTTTTGTTAAATTTTATATCAATTATATTCATAATAAAATTACATAAAAATAATTCTAAGGGCTAATTTTAAGTTATGTACCTTATTGGTGGCACTAGGAAAATTTCTACTTAAGGCAATTTATAAACACAATAGTATTTCAGCCTGGTACACATCTGTATGTGCTGCACTATCAGAGTCCACCCTACTAGGTACTCTCCTTAGTTTTCAATTCCTCTTCTAACTCGGTCACTGCTTCTACAAACAATGTTCAGCTGAGCAGTCTGCAACCATCAATAGGTTCCTAAACCTCTACTTGCACTCTATAGGGGTTTCTGTATTTGCTTTTAATTTGTATTGATCTTTCTCCAAGGCTTCAATTTTACTGATGTCAAAAAGGTGAGAGAGCATTACAATATACAATGTTTTCTCGCCAGTCTTATCAGGCAGGAAATGAAAAGCAAATGGTACCTTTGTGCCGGGCCGTGCAGCTGCCCAGCTGGTCTGGGCTTTGCCGCATGGAGTGAAATTGAAAAGGTCATGAGGTTACCTTGTCGGACAATGACAGGCCTCTCCTTCCTCTCTTTGGGGAGTTTAAAAGTGTCAGTAAGATAAGGCTAGGAATCAGGCAGTGCTGTCTTCTTGGTGAGAGGAGGTAAAGACGCTGGCATTTTCCGGAACACCTGGGAAAAACAGGAGAAGCACTGAGAGCTGACCTTGGATTGATCTTGAACAACTGGCTTTTTCATTTCATATTCTAAATGAGGGCCAGACATAACAAATCAATACACAAACAAAGGATGAAAGGAAATAAAAAAGGATGATTTAATGTGATATTATACCAGACTCCATTCTCTAATCTATAACTTTTTTTGTTGTAGATTGTGTTGTTTGTTTGTTTGTTTGTTTGTTTGTTTGTTTAATGTCAACAGTTATATTCTATTTTTTCTATTAGCTTAGGAATTGTTCTGAACTTATAACCTTTTTTCCATGGCTCAAAAGTTAAATCTTCATGCTCCCTGGCAAATCGAAGCTGTTTTTCTGTACTAACCTCTAAATGGATATTTAGGACAAAACATTTGCTTAATCCTAATAATGTGAGTTCTTGTTGTATTGTACAGTAAGAGAGTAAACACTCTTACTTTCACTAGCAAACATAACTGCAATTTGTACTATCAGTTATTTGTTTTTACTTTACCAAGCATTTAAGTGATTTATGATCATTGTCATTTATTTTTTAAATTAATATTTTTCTGTCCACATTTCTTTTATGAAGCTGACGGTTTGCCACTATCCTTCCTGGTTTTATATATCTAAATGTATGTATTTTCATTAGGTACATTTATATATGGAATTTCCTGGCCAATCAACCAAACACAATACTCGGTGCAGGGCATCTTTAGTAGTGGTTGGTGCAGATCGGATGTTCTGTTGTGGGAACCCCTTAATGGAAGTAGCCAAAAAAGTAGAATACTAACAACAGTGTTTTGAATATACATATAAGTTGAAATAAATGAATTTTGAGTAGAATATAAAATGTAGGTCCAGTCTCAGTTTATGACTTTCACTGTATTGTTGCTTTAAATAGGAGCTTTAGTGGTTTAAAAATCTGCAATCATGATTACAGCTCTTAAAAGCACTTAATGACGGAGAGACTCTGAGCAGTGCCAGCTGCTTTCTCAAACAGTTAATTATTTTCTTAAAGACTTTTTCCATACATTGGTATTAAATATTCATGAGAATATACACTTAAAATAATTTGGTTCAGAAAACACCTTATTATTCACCATATTACTTCTACCCTGAAGTATGTACAGGGCAATGCAGACATTTCTTCATTAACACACACAAAACTTCAACTATCAGGACAGACACTCAAACAGCATAGACAGAAAGTTACACAACATTTACGATCACTCCTGTGTCCTGTATCATCCTGGCAGTAAAACATCCTGAAACCATTCATGTGTTCCCATACGAAAGAAACTCCAAGACGAGATCTCATGTTAATCTCTTCGTTTTCTGTTTTCTGCATCTTCTCAAAGGTGTCTTTTGCTTAGTCATGTGTGTATAGTTAGTTAAAATGAAATAAAATTGAGTTCTTTATATTGAAGAATATATTCTGCCGAAAAAATGTCACTCTATATTGCACAATCCTGACTCATACACAATATATATATATATTAAAACATAATGCAAAGAATGGCTAAAATGCTTTTGGTTTAAGGTCTAGGGTTCTCTGATAAACAGTGCCATCTACACTAAAGAGTGTTTAGTATTTTTTTTATATACTTCATCTTACTCTTACTAGGGTTAGTAGGTTGGATCTCTGAAATTAAGATATGTAGATATGTAGGTTGGTAACAACTAAAGTCAGCTACAAAATTGCTTTGTAATAGATAACTGTTTTATTTCGATATCTAGCTTGTTTATTATTATTTTTTAAATCCAACCATTACCAACAAAGAACTAAAATACAATATACAGAATATTTTTTTTATCGAGAATTGAAGTAATGAGATAATGTTTGTGTTCAATGATTTCTGTATACACTTATCATTTAAGACCAAACCTATTTTTGATTGTACATTTATGACTAAATGTTCAACATTTTTTCATGGCCACTCCAATTTTTTTAAATCTAATTTTATTTGTCACATACACAGTGAAATGCTTAATTCTTTGCATATCCCAGCTTCTTGTTAGTAGGCAGGGGTCAGAGCACAGGGTCAGCCATTTTACGGTACCTCTGGAGCAGACAGGGTTATGGGCCTTGCTCAAGGGCCCCACAGCGGCAACCTGGCAGAGCTGGGACTCGAACCGCCGATCTTCTGATCTGTAACTCAGAGCCTTAACACACTGAGCCACCACTGCCCCACCTATAAGCATATAGTACATATAGATTCTAATAAAGATGTCATTTTGTCAAGTGGCTAGTGTGTTAGAAAAATGTACAGGACATCACCAGGCCTCGGTCTCAAGTCAGTCCAAAAAAAAAAAAAAAAAAACTTTACCCATCATTCATCCAGACCTTTAGGTGGCGGTAGCACACCACCTACGTTGCCTGGTGGTTCAACATGTGGATTAGCATATCTAGGTAACTAACATTTGTGTGGTTGAAAGTAGTTTTTTTTTAAATGGTAAAAATCAGTCAGCTGGCTACATTATTATTATTATTATTATTATTATTATTATTTAAAGAGTAAGTTAATGTTACTGCATGAGCAGTTTTTGAAAACCAGCAGTTTTATTAGAGTGTTCAGTGTTTAACAGTAGTTACCAGAACATGTAACTTTAGAGACATTGGTTAATTATATTTTATAAATTAAGACCAATATGTTTGTTTGTGGAAAGGTTATCTTGGTAATTATATACATTTTACTTTAACTGGGTTCTTTTCAGAAGAATGACACCTCAGGAGACCAAGAATGCAGGAGAATGTTCCATCACACCATATAAAAGACCTGGTATTTTTGTTGAAGTCTGCAGTCTTATTATTTTGTCAAACTCTGCTGTATATTGTACAGGATGATCATACACTCTTTTCCTGAGTTCAAATATATAAAAAGTATAATATATTCAAATGTATGTACTATTGATGCAGCATCTGTCATCCTTGCTCCAGTGGGTGTTCTCCATAATGCCACAGCATTCATATTTCTATCACACACTGCCTTGAAGATGATGATTGCACATATTTAGGAAAGAACTTTATGTTTTCACTGTATATTATATACTGTGGATTTTCTTGTCATAGCACCTCTGTCACTAAAGCTAAAATTGGCATCTAAGGTTTACTACAACCTAACATGAATAAACTTTTATTAATAAAAAAAACACATACTTTTCCATTTGGACTTTATCTTAATGTACATTATTTCAAATTCCTACTCTTTTCTTTTCTCTCTTCATATGGTCTAATCACCCTGTTCGTCTCCTTCCCTAATGTTTGAATTACTGGTTTAAATGATAGCTCTGGCTTGTGGTACTGCTTAGGCCCAGCACTTGCAAAGGATTCAAAGGGCCATGGATTTCGGAGGCTGTCAGGGGCAGACAGGAGTGTGTGGTGGGGAGATAAGTCGCTTTGGACGACACCTCACCGGCCCTTCTGACAGCCTTATTAACAAGAGGATGCTGAGGGAGAACGCGCTATCTTTTGAGGAGATCTGTGGGGGTGGGTTTGGAAAAGGGCAAAAATAACCTTATCACCAGGACAGTGGGGATTAAAGCCTGGTTCCTTCTGATAAATTAATTATTCCCTTTTATCTCTAAAGCTGTCAGGCAAACACACCTAAAGCTAGTGCAGAAGCAGAGCTCAGGTAGTGATTACCTGCCACAGGACATACAAAGATTGTATGGGGTGTAAGGCCTTTCTAGCAAGATGTACATGTTTTGAGGCAGAGTTTGTTAATTTTATTGCATAGAGGTGACATTTTCAAACATTGGAAAAATTTTAGATTTTCAAGCCAGACTGATAGGTTAAGGTGTTTTTCAATATTGAAAGCATTTAAATATGAGTATTTAAATTAAATGCAGTACATTTATACTTTGTGTTAAATGCACACACAAGAAAAAAAAAAAATACAGGCGGTTAATTGAGACTCAATCACAGTGAGATTTTTAATCCTGTCAAGGCTCTAGAGCTTAACCAATATGTGTTGATATGTGTGAGAAGCCATGCCACACTCTCCAGTGAGAAACGGCAAAACCACAGTCATGAAGGCCTTCTGTTTAATTCATACAAATGGCTGAAACTGAATTATTAAACAGATCTGTCCATTTGGGTAATTAATTGCTCTCTTTTCACTAGTGCTAGAATTACATTATTACTCATTATTATCCCAGCTAGAGTGTATCCAAAATGTGAAACTTCATATATCCACAAGCATAATTATTATGCAACATTATAGAGGATTTTACTTTAAAAAAAAAAAAAAACTTCCCCAGTGTCTTATGTAAAACAACTGCTTCAGCAACATTTGCACTCAGCACTTATTCAGAAAAAAAAATCACATAAAAACATTACATTCTGTTACATTCAGAAGCAGCAAAGTATTTCTATTGTTTTATAGATTCACAGTGGTTAGCATACCTTCAGGGTTGAGTGTTCGAGTCCTGCCTCGTCTGTGTGCATGGAGGGAGTATCCATGTTCTCCCTGTGCTTGGTGGATTTCTTCCCATAGTCCAAAGACATGCAGAGTAGGCTAATTGCCATTTCCAAATTCCCTGTAGTGAGTGAGTACACAAGTGTGTGTATGTATGCCCTACGACGGACTGGCACCCAGTCCAAGATGTACCCCGCCTTTGGCAGACGGTCCCTTGGGATAGGCTCCAGGCCCCCAGTGACCCTTACAGAATAAGCAGTATTGGGAATGAGTGAAAGTGAGTGCTTTATGGAAAGTTAGGATTTTAAAATACAGTGATTTTCTTTCCCAGAACATTGCAACAGACTCCAGAGTTCCTGGTTTGACCTTGATCTGAAGTTAATTTCTGCAAGTTTTACATTGTATCCACGTCTGCATGGTTCCACCTACCTCTTAAACAGATGCATGTTTATGGATAGGCCATGGCCGTAGGCACAAAAAAGTCTGTGTATGTGTACATGCATGGTGGACAGAGATGTCAGCATGGATGAATTCATGCCTAGTGTTTCCAGGATTTTCTGCAGATCTGCTGTCACCGTGACCAGAATGAAGTTACAGGACATAAATTTTTAAATAAAACGACTCTGAATTATAAATTTTTTTACAATGTTTTTTGGTCTCATGCAGCGGTTTTGAAGCCCCTAGGACCACAGCACTTTAAAACCTGGTAATGAAAAAATCAATGATGTTTTCTCACATGTAAAAGAGTTTCTGAGAGACCAAATACATAAATCAATTCCTATGTGGATACCTTGCAGTCTCTCAATAGCGCTCTATCACATTGAGGACAAAAAGTTCAACTTCTTAAGGTGAGTGGGTGCTTAAACCAATGTCATAGTCTGAGCATTCTCAGTCCACTCCATACACGCACACGCACACGCATACATACACATACTGTACACATAAACACAAACACAAACACGCATCATCTATCATATCCATCATAACATGGGCATAGGTGCTTAGCAACACCTAAAATTTGTTGTAATGTAGTGTAATGCAATGATGTACTGTAGAATGTAGAAAAGTCTATTGTTTCATGGAATGTTAACATATTTCATATTTTATTAATCCCAAATCCATCATGCTTCATGTTGGGCTTTTAGGCAAAGAAAACATCAATCCTGATTTTTATAACAAGTCTTTATGGTCAGTTTTGTTTGAGGGGAAAGACAGCATTTGGGATCTACTGAGACACCATTGTTAAAAGTCTGAGATATAGGGAGTCTGGTACATATACTGTACAGTAGACATTTCCTAATCACTGTATAAACCAAGCTTTTAGATTGACACCTTACTGCACACTTGCTAGTCATGGTTCATCGAGTGGTGATATGCTTCTATGCAGACAAAATGTACCATAAACAAACATCCATTTAACATGGATTCTATTACAGTTACTATTTAAACTAATTTCATTCTCAGCAAACATACAAAGAAACAGACAGTGCTGTTATGTTTGCTTATGTAACATCTACTCATGGATGGCAGCTTATCACCTGAGATCAATCTCAGCAAAACTGTTATATCTCTAGAGATCCTGCCTTACATCAAGATGTTGTGAACTCCTTGAAAAAAATCTTATATCACACCATTTGACTCTGCTCTGCACCACGTTCCCTTTGCGTCTCTAGCACAGCTCAAAACTTGACCCACCATCCCTGAAAATCCAATATTTTATAAGAGGAAGACATGCATCAAGTCTCTTCTCTGTTCTTGTACCCAGGTGGTGGAATGAACTTCCCTTGGCAGCCTGAACAGCTAAGTCTCTGTGAAATTAATACTAAAAACCCATGCACCCTTTGGGTCTTCTTTCTCTTGTTGTTGCTCCAGTGCTCTTTAATTTATTTTTATTTTTGCTGCTGTATTGCCCCTTTGAGCGGCATGGTGGCTTAGTGTATAGGACTGTCGCCTTGCACCTCCAGGGTCTGGGTTTCAATCCCCTGTAGAATGAATGCGTGTGAGAATGTTGACCGGTGGTTCCATCATGATCGTGAAAATGGGAATAAATACAATTGTAATCACAGTTGGCCTCCCCGGGCCCTAGTTGGACTACAGAGGTTCCTAGATGGATGGATGGACCCTTCCATCATCACATCATATGTTGGTGGTTCTGCTCACTTCTAAATATCAAAAGGGAAAACCCACATAAAAAAACAGTCACAGAAGCACTTTCAGCAAGAAAACACATCTGATATTGTTATGTCATCTTAACCACTGCTTCTAAGTTTTTTTGTTTAAAAAAAAAAAAAAAAAAACAGCCTCTAAACTGGGCGGCATGATGGTGTAGTGGTTAGCACTGTCGCCTTGCACCTCCAGGGTCTGGGTTTGATTCCTGGCCAGGAAATTCCTGTCTCTGTGTGCATGGAGTTTGCATGTTCTCCCCGTGCTTGGTGGGTTTCCTCCAGGTACTAGGCTAATTGATGTTCCCAAATTGCCCATAGTGTGTGAATGAGTGTGTGAGTGAGCATATGTGTGTGCCCGGTGATGGATTGGCACCCTGTCCAGGCTGTACCCTGCCTCATGCCCTAAGTCTCCTGGGATAGGCTCCAGGTCCCTGCAACCCTGAATACAGGATAAAGCGGTATAGAAGGTGAGTGAGTGAGATGAGCCTCTAAACCATATATGGTGTGTTTCATGGCTAACTAGCTTCTAACACAAAGGCTGAATCCCATATCCCTCTCTACCTCCTGAACAAGGGAACTACTGTAGTTCAAGTAATTGTACGTAGTGCACTAGCTTTTTATTTGTTATTTAACACCAGAACAGTTACTTAGCTATATTAATTAGAAAGGTTGAAATGACAGCATTAGTTAATGTAACCTGCACATCATTATATGAAGTGTAAAGCACAGCATATAGCACAGCACGGCACAAAATCCAGGAGGAATTACATATGTGGACAGCAGGTGAGTTAATCATGTTATGATAACAAATCAAACTTCTGCAAATTAACGTCCTTACTACCTGTACATTCTTCATCTATTTTCATACCCTTATAAGTAATAAAATCCTCCTCATCCTGCATATGAAACTAAACAATTGCTAGGATACTCTTTTACCTCTGTGACAAACTATTTGGTAAGCTGGTATGTCAGTCATAATCGTCAGGTAACATTTCCATTTCCATTTTTTTTTTTGGCTCCTCAAACGTAATTATCAATTTACGAAAATACATACAGTAGTAGCCTGATGACAGTTAACAGCGTTCACTATCATGACTGACATCATGGTAGTCACATGTCTACAAAAGGCCAAATTTTACTACCATGAGGATATAAATTGGATAAATGTTTAAGACACTTCTGTAAGTAAATCTGCTAAACATTGTAATTAAAACACAATTTGTTGATAGAGTTTCATTTATTATTTAATTATTTCAAAGCTGCTAGTGAGTGAATAACTATTATGAATAAGCATAATTTCCATACATGTTGCATACATTAACCTTTATTTTCCCCATGTAACTGGAGAAATGTGTCATCTTTCAAAGGAGACAGGAACACATCTTAGTAAGAGATGGGTCAAAACTAAACAGTGAATAATTTTGGATTCTATTGACATTTCAATTTGACAATGAATTGATGTGGAAAAGCTAGAGGGAGCAATGGAGGGAGTGCAAAGTGTGTTCTGATAATTGTGCAGATGTCTTAACTGTTACAAACCAGACAACGGATCTTCTATCCCCGCAGAAAATATTACAGAGAGGACAAGCTGGATACTATGAGGCGCCGTATAGGGCTTAAATCAAACTTCACTCATGCACACACATATGAAACACTTGCATACACATCAGGGTTTGACATTAACTTTTTTGCTCACTGGCCAATGTGGCTAGTGGATTTCCGGAGTCACTAGCCATTCAGCC
>JAQMYL010000015.1:18281769-18294587 GCA_030014365.1 Clarias pachynema | reverse complement strand
GTTTGAATAAATAGAAATAAAAGAGCTTTTTATGCTCTTAGATCTTTGCCTGGAATGTAATGTGTACGAAGGTACAGAATTTAATGTTGTTCTTTTTATGATAGATAGATAGATAGATAGATAGATAGATAGATAGATAGATAGATAGATATATATATATAGATATATATATATATATATATATATATATATGAGAATCTTAAGGATAAATAAGAAACAAAGTAATGTTTTGAAGTCATATTTGCAACACTTCTGATTATTAGTTTAATGTTATCACAACGTTGTTTGATTAAAGCAATTTTAACATTCACAAATAACCTAATACCAGTAGTGTAATCTTGCCACATCTTGACAACTAAAAATTGCTAGCCATAACTATTTAACGGTAGCAGCCATTAAATAGTTATGGAAATATTTGAGGACTGAGTGATCAATGAGACATGAACAAAGACAGATATGTTTACTCTGCATTAGGTCGGCTAACAAGATTTCCTGTGCAGCCACTATATAATAATTTTGTCAGGTTTTTACAAAAACAATTTGACAATTTTCCCCAGTGTGAAATTCACTATCAAATACTGAAGCATGCACTGATTATTAGTCGTGTCAAAAAAGGCCATTGTCAATACACTTAACTTGCTCTACTTAGAAAAGCACCAACTTCATCTTGTAACATACATTGCTTTATAAACAGGCCACTCCAGTGATTTATGAAGCTGTGTTCAAGTGAGGGAGAGAAACCATTAGACAAGGAGAATAAAGCATAAAACTAATCTTTCCAAACACCCAAAAAAAAACTAACGGTCACTCAGGCAAGATTGATCAGCTAATTTGGCAGAGAATAGGGTATTATTCATGTGTCCTTGTCTGAGCACGTTACAATCAGCAGTGGTGAAGTACTTTCTCTCTTGTAATTACCAATGAGAAATGAAGAGGCATGGTAAAGCTTCATCACTCCCACTGAATCAGGGTAAAGCAGCAGAAATAATAATAGACATCAGATATTGAACACAACCTCATGTCTAAAACCATCTTCTCCATGAGAATTATTAAAAGGTATGATGAAGTTTACAGTTCTCCCCTCCCCAAAGACACTTAGCTAAATAGCTGTAATTAGCTTTGCTGTACACATCCTGTAAGGTTCACTGTGTAAAAGTCTGTGAGTCAGTCTACAAATTGCTCTTTCTTTAAACATCCCATTGTTAAACAGGTTATTATAGAGAATTATCATATAGGTGGAAGAATATTTGTAGAAATACTGGCTCAATTCAATTAAATTTTATTTGTATAGGGCTTTTAAAAGGGGACTTTGTTGCAAAGGATCTTTACAGGAATAAAAATGCTGGCTGTAGTTATATATATAGTTATTTTATAGATAGATAGATAGATATATAGATATAGATAGATAGATATATATATAGATAGATAGATAGATAGATAGATAGATAGATAGATAGATAGATAGATAGATAGATAGACAGACAGATAGATAGATAATCTGCAAACACACACACACACACATTATGTGCACCTAAAGCACATGAAGCACACTTGGTTGCCACTTTACTGTACAGAGCTTACGCATAATGTCTGGTCAAAAGATGTTTGCAGAAGTGTTCTGTTCTTTGACTGTAGGCGATCTTTAGTTTTGATTATTGCGTGCAATCACCATGTCATTGTTTTTGTATGAAATGTGAAAAATGTGTTTGAATCAAAATGATTAGATAGTCCCTGATGGCAATAGGAAGAAACCTTGATAAGAACTAGATTCAACAGGGGACCCATCCTCAGTTGGGTGATAGTGGATAGCAGGGATTGATCTGCAGTCATACTGTGTGTTAGGCAGCTGTGAGTTCAATATAACAGTTGATGTCTTTAAGAGAGTCCAGTTGGGTACTGGAGGCTCAGGTAGACTTTAGGAAACTCCAGTCCTGGACTATTGAGTGACTGCAGTCACAAGTCCTCAAGGTGTCTGCCTCAGCTGTCTGCATCAGCCGAGTCCAGGACCGTCTTCATTGTAAAGTGAAACCATCGCCAGTCACCACACACATCCCAAGCAGACAACATGGGGCATCCACGCAACAAGATTTCCCAGCTGAAGCTGGGGCACCAGGACGAGTCAGACAGGTCTAGAGGGCAGATACTTCGACGCGAGACCATTTAATGCTTTATAGGTCAATTGTAGTGTTTTAAAATTTATGCGAGATTTCACTGGGAGCCAATGTAGCGTGGATAAGATAGGGGTAATATGCTTTTATCTTCTGGTCCTAGTGAGGACTCTCACTGCTACATTCTGAGCTAACTGAAGCTTGTTTATTCACCTAGCATATCCAGACAGTAAGCCCATACAATAGTCCAAACCTAGAGGTAATAAAAGCATAAACTAATTTTTCTACATTGTTAAGTGAAAATAAGTTTCCTATCTTGGCAATATTTCTGAGATGAAAGAATGCTCTCCTGGTAATATTATCTAAATGAGCTTCAAATGAAAGACTGGAATCTATAATCACATCAAGACCATTCTGTAAAGTCCTCTCAAGGACATCTCAAAGAGTTTAAATTGGGTTAAGGTCAGTGTTGGTCAATTAGTATGAAAATGATTCCTCATGTTCTCAGAACCACTCTTTTCCAACAGGCAAGGGAAAAAGTGCATAGATGTGATATCCTCGTCATTCAGTACATTCAGGTCATCAGTTGACTTAATTTTTTGCCACATAACATTGCTGACCAACTGAAGCAAACCCAGATCATAACACTGCCTCCAGTGGCTTGTACAACAAGCACTGACATGTCCCTTACTCTCAACTAGGGTAATTCATGACTCACCAGATCACATGACCTTTTTTCATTGCTTACAAGTCTAATAAAATAAGTGCATAGCTAAGTAAAGCCTTTTTTTTTTTTTTATTAACAAGTGATTTTTTTAATGAACACACAGCTGTTTGTTACAAAATGTTTGAAACATTTCTTGGTGATTGGAAAGTTCTTAACCTAAATCCAATAATTTCAGCAATATCACTGTTTTCTTTGCTTAATGCAGGCTAATAATTTGACCTTTTTGAAAGACTGTAACATCTGTAACACAGGATACATCTACTGACATGGCTGTTTAAGAGGTAAATAACTTGTTGCCGGTTGAAACATATTGATCTCTTTAGTAATTATCTAGTCAAATGTTGTTGATTATTCAATTATTTAAATCCAAAATAAAATTTTTTGGCCATGCAGTGTATGTACAGTATAGGTACAGTATTCAAACACTCTCTTCTTTTCATACTGTTTCTGTTCAATTTTCTATGCTCTTGTTTGGTCTGTACTCTTCCTTTCTACCCCTATGCACAGTTTATTGATTCTTCTTTATATGCTCCTTTCATTGCACTTTTATACCTGCTACCAGTGAGTAGCAATGTGTATGCAGTCTAGGCATAGCTAAGAGGTATGTTCAAATCCTGCTTTCAAACCCTTGAGAAAATAGTTTGGAACTTCGAACCTTTCATTTCCCACCTTGACACTCCTACCCATTTCCTATAAGAAAGGTTTTAACCGCCTCTTAACACACTTATGGTCAATGGGTTACTAGATACTGAATGATATATGCCTGAACAATACCTTTGACATAGAAGTATAAGTTGTATTACAGTAGATCACAGGAGTTCATTTTATTAGTTATTACTAACTGTGTAGTTTAGAAAACCATTCAGGTCTCATATCTAGAAGACAAGGCTTGTTCATCATAACCAACGGCAAGAAGCTGAACCCCATAATATGTATAATTTTGGCATATGTATGATTTAATCTCTGAATGTACCCTTTAGTCCAGATGATAGAAGCAAATAAACATATTAATGCAGAACTATGTATGATCTATGATCTATGTATGTACAGTATGTATGTATGTATGTATATACAGTATGTATGTACAGTATGTATGTATTCCTTTATTAACTGTATGTATTACAGTTAATAAAGTTCATTCCTTTATTAACTTATTTCCTAAGATGAGATAAGCAACCAAAACAAAAGCCATTTAATCATATTTTAACAGTGTTACTTTTGCAATATACAAAAGAAAATAAAAAATAAAAAAAATCACTATGCATGGTTCCACTAAAAGTTCCACTAAAATACTAAAAGCAATGACTAGTTATTTTATTTATTTATCTATTTATTTTTTAATGCAGTGCATTAATTTATGATTATGGTGACAAACACATGTACATACAGCTTAATTTGTTATTTTTTAGAAGCCTGCAGGGACATTATGCCTTATAGTACAGTATACTGTATGGTGATGAAGCAAGTCATGTTGTAGCTGAATATACCAATCCCTCTCAACATATGATGTATAGTAATGTTAATGGTATGTTAATGTACATTAATAAACTTATCACCCCCTTATAGCTCTTGCAGATGAAAAGGTGTGCCCTGGGTCCAGTGGGGGCTCTTACAGTATATCTACTTATAGTATCAGTAATTGCCAGCTGGCAGGTCACTGTGTGTTCAGGAGAGTGCCAGAAAGAAGCTCTGCTGTATAAAGACAATGAAGGCTAATGAATTAGAACACGCATACTCAAATGCATGATAGGTGACTTAAAGTCATTTAGCAAGAGATAAGGGAAGTGTTGTGGAAAAGTAACAAAATATATCCCATCTATTCACCTATCTATCAGGGGAAAAGGAGCCTAACCAAGGCTCCTTTCCCCCCAAATACTCCCCACATTTTTTTTCTTTAGCTTTTCTTTTTTTCTTTTTCTTTTTCCACAGTTCTATTTAAAACTTTCTGTCACATAGTTTCATTTTAATTACCATGGAAATCTATTGACATCTAAACTCTCTACAGCTTTTGAAACGATTTACATATTGTTCTTGACCCCATACTTTGCATGTGACATGATTCAGACACTCATTTATTGAAAATCTCTAAATAACACATAATTTGTTACAATATATAATGTATAAACAAAGCAGGCCTACATATTGTTTGAGATGTTAACATCTCAAAATAAATAAATAAAAAAAATAATAAAATAAATAAATAAATCATACATACATTCTATAATTGTATTTGAAAGTAGCCATTTTATTGACTTGATTTTGGTGACTTGTTGATTTATTTATTTATTTGCACCTTATGTAATAGTTATTTGTACTGTATATCAGGAAGTAAGTAGACACAGGTCAGGAAGTCAGGAAGTATAGAACACATGCAGGTCACGCAAACTGGGGCTCGTGACATTTAGGAAACTTGTGCTGGTGGTGTATATTCATTATTAATATATAACCTACTGAATAATTTAGAATAATGAATAATATCATTAAATTGTTTTCAAGCTTCTGTTTTTGCATGTGTGCAAACATATACCACAGCTTCAAAGAATAAATTACACTTCAAGGGTTGACATGCTGAGAACGGCAATCACACCAAAATGTGACCAAAAAAACCCCCACCAACAACAAACAAATATTCAGCTACTAAAATGCAACAGACATCCAGGCAGCTTACCTGTTGTGAGAACACCAAGTATTTACATAACTACAGAATTTCATTCTGATTAACATATTAATAAAGAAAAATAATTATTTGTGTCCTTATATAATTCTGGGGGAAAAGAACAGATTGAAAAAGAGTCAGAATCAGTAATGACCTGAGCCATATACAGAAGTATACATGCTTGAGTACATTGGTCCTAGGCCTGCAGCCTTGTAATTAAGTTTTAAAAATATGCTGCCCTTCATTTACTAAGGTTAATAATTCGGAGACCATTTAGACTGAATGAGATTTTGTAATGCACAGCATTTGGGGAGGAGGAGATATCAGAGCAGTAAAGGGCCATCCCTGCTCCCCAGCCTTGATCTCACAGCCTAGGGATCAACATTAGGACAATGACATTAATCAGCCTCTGCAGCACTTAGAGAAACAGCTCATTACCTATTAGCAAGCTCGTGTTAGAGTAATCATAGAAATATGCTTCAACACTGTGCCAGTGAGGAATTAATATCAGTCAAGACTGTCCTTTTTTTAGTTCTTTCATCCCGAACACACATAGGAACCAACAAATCACAGACACTAAAGCACTAAAGAAAACTTTGCACATCATATATTTTTGATGTCTATTTGATGTCAAAGGATAGCAATGCAAAATGATGTGTTGCTATACTTTGAAATCAAATAGACATAATACAGGTGTAGGAATAAAGTGAACGACTTTGCTGGATGATGACAAACAAGATTATCAGTCATTGCACTTCACTGGAGCAAAAAAAAAGAGTTTCTACAACGCAATATTAAGGCTGGGGAGACACAGCACTGTAATTAACATAATCGATTATGCAAATATGTTGATTTATGTAAAACACTTCACAAGGAAGAAGTAAGATGGCTACTCATAGTCATTGAATGGATTCAAATAAGGAGCAAGCTGAAGCGAGGAAAAAAAACTCCCCCCCCCAAAAAAAAAAACCTCACTCATGATCATTTAAGGTTTTGGGAGTATTTTAAGAAGAGCCCAAACAACATTGTGCTCTGCAAGCTCTGCAAATAAGAAATGGCTTATCACAGCAATATTACTGCCCTATTGGAGCAATCCGAGGCATCCCAAGAAGATTTTTCATGACAACAGTGGAAGCTGTGGGAGTGTAAATTGTAGCGTAAATTCTGTTTATCTATTGTCCCTACCCAAATGTAATATGAATTAGCTTTATAAACATGAGAAATATGTGGCTGTTGGAAGTAACTGATTTTCTAATGTTAAATTATCATTATCTCCGCATCACAGCTGCTGTTAAACATAACATTGGGCATAACGCAGTGTACACCTTGAGTGGTGTGCTAATCCATTGCAGTGCACACAAAATCTGTACACACAAACACAGACATAGGCTATTCATAGGCTAGGTCATACTGTAGGTCTCACTATGGGCAATTTGCAAGCGCCAATTAGCCTAATCTACATGTCTTTGGACTGTGAGAGGAAATGTTCCTCCTCGTGCTTAGTGGGGTTTCCTCCCCCAGTTCAAAAACATGCAGGTTAGAGATAATTGGAGTTCACAAATTGCTGATAGTGTGTGAATGAGCATGTGAGTGTGTGCATTTGTGTGTGCCCTGCGATGGATTGGCACCCTGTCCAGGATGAAAGTCTCCTAGAATAGGCTGCAGGTCCATTGTTAGTTGCCTCAAGTTTGAACACACCAGTCAGTCATTATTTTAAGAAACAAAGGTCACATGTTCTGGAACAGTTCTTGCAAGAACAGTATTGTCAAGTGCATCAACCCATCAAGTACCATGATGAAACTGGCTCTCATGAAGACTTTCCCAGGAAAGCAAAACCAAAACTTACCAACCTAAAAAATCATTAACAACCAGCACCATAGATTAACAACAGCCAAAATTAACAACCAGCACCTTAGATTAGAGCCGTTATGAAGTCTTTATAGAGCATAAGTAGCAGACAACATCTCAATATCAACTGTTCAAAGGAGATTATTGCATATTTTTATATGCCTTAAGAATTTTTATACGTACAATGTAGAAAGATCTAAAAATCAGGAAAGACCACAGAGTTTGAAAGTATTTTCAAACTCTTGATTGGTAGTGATTGTAACATCTCTATATTTGTTGAGATTCCATGTAGAACTCTTGTACACAGTTTTTCGATCCACCCCTTCCAAAATATTATGTTGAAAGGTGAATGATTATACAGTAGCACAAACCTTTTTTTAAAGTGTATTACTGGTATGTTTTTATTGTGTACGGGAGCTTTTACCTAATCATAGCCAAATATTTTATGTAAAATGGGCATTTCCTGGCAATTGGATGCAACAACATGTGTATTTATCATAATAATAATTATAATAATAATAATAATAATAATAATAATAATAATACACACATAATAGTAATACACACATAATAATAATAATAATAATAATAATAATAATAATAATAATACACACATAATAGTAATACACACATAATGATAATAATAATAATAATAATAATAATAATCTTTCAGTGAACAGGCATAAATTTGTTTTGAAAAGTGACAGAAAATAAAAAATAAATAAATAAATGATGCTTTCTGTAGGATGAATTTTAATTTCATGACTGACTGATTTATGTAATATACAAGTGATGCTGTGACATTTGTGAAAATATATTTTATTTTATTTCTATGGTGTCAAAACAAGCAACAATGAAGATATATGGTCATAGGTGGATTGAAAGAGGAGCTGAATTAATGTAATTAAGATTTAATATTACAATGTTGGCCTTAATTTTGTTTTGGGCTGTGTAACATGTACTGTAAGGAGAAGTAAAAATGCACTTAGGGTAGTGAAAAAGCTTTTCTGTTGGTGGTGATAAGCAGTTGTTTGATTTAGTTCCATCAGAGACCCCTGAAATTTAGGGTTTTCTATTAATGTGTGCACACACAGGTACATATACCCAGTACCCACTGTGACAGTTACATTGCCATTCTTTGTTAAACATAAGGCTAGATATACAGCTCATAGAATATTGATGCATGGTTCACAACTTGGCCTACATCAGCACATGATTTAGTTTTGCACACTTCATTCTAAGATTCAAAGTGACACATTCATGCTGGCAGTTGGCAAACCCTTAACTATTTATCAATAGAATAAAACTATAAGCCTAATATTATATGAAAAAGGGCACTGCATCAAGATCACTATAAAAAGAATCCAAATGTCAAATGCATTAAATTCAGGATAAGCAACAAAGGGAAAGAAATGTGCTCACTGTTAGACAGCTTTAAAAGCTTTGTTTAAAGCAAAACATTGTGTTTATGCAGTAAAAATATAATAATAATCTATTATAATATTGCATATGCTAAATTACAAATTAAAAGCATGCCCTCTGGCCATAGGTTGAATTAGATCACTATTGGTTTAATGTTTTTATATTTTTCATAATGCGTGTCTTTTTCATATTATTAATTATAGTATTTACACACGAGAATTTTAAAAAGCTACATAAACCATGGGCATTCATTGGAGCTGCTGGGAGGTGCTATGCCAGCAACCCAATCCCCTCCTTGGAGCCTCAGATGAATATGGATAAGCGTACTGTATGTTGACATCTCACCATCTCAACCATAAATGTTTTTTCTCCTCCTGCCACAAAGTTAAAAACACAAAACTGTCTAGAATGTCTTTCTTCACTGCAGCTTTAAGACAGTGAAATGAAAAGACACAAACCTGTTCCTGCACACAAAGCAAGATCTTTACAAACATGGTTTGCCAAAGTTGGAGTGAAATGTGTTGAGTTGTCTGCACAGCATGGACATGCATAGGGCATGGATGAAGTTGCCTGAGCAACGGCCTCTTTACCTCTTTTTGGCTGAGGAGGACATTTTTTAATTTTTATTATTTATTTATTTATTTTAATCTGCTGTTGTTGCAATAGAGGGCACAATAATGCTAAAGGATATTGCCATTCTAGATTTTTAAAGGACTGCTGCTGTTTCAGCAAAGCAGCTTTTTTATTATTTTCCTAAAAGACTATTTGGCTGCTATCCTTTACAACTGTATAAGGCAATACTAAAGAATTGCTTATTATTGTAATCTAGACATTCTGTCGTATTCATTTATGGACATATGAAATTCCTGATTGTCAGTGATTCAGTAAATTATATCATACTTTGAATTACATTCACCTGAGTTCAAAGAGGCTTAAAGTTTCACTTTGTTTTAAAAATGTTTCCCCAAATTCTGAATGCTCTACATAGTTTCTTTACGTAATTAAATAAAGAACCATTGTGCCATGTGAAAATTATGTGATGTTTCATCTTTTACAATCAAATTAATAGTTTGCATTACTAAGATCAAAATGCAAAATTATATTACTGTTTAAATTGGTTGCAATATTGTGATTCGATAACAGTGTACAGTTTTTTTTTAAATTAAATTAATTTCATACATTTTTCAAATTTAAAACAATTTACAAATTAAAAATTTATTTATTTATTTATTTTGTTTATTTGTATCCCTGCATGTCCCTGCTCCACACACTGTGAAAAATCCAACTAGATAAATGTTGAATGAATTAATATTGTATTGTTGGCCCAACTTCCTACAGTGGTATTTGTTGAGACAACAGGTAACACTGTGTTCTTGAAAACTTTTGAGACACAGACTGAATAAACAAACAAAAAAAATCAAGTTGATCCAGCAATTTACCTTCATTGAGATGCAATCACCTGATTTATAAGCACCGTCCCTGCCCCCTCCCCCGTCGGACTGATGCTATCAAACAGCACTAAAGAGGTGAAGATGGTCATTTTGTGGACTTTTTATTATTTTGGTGAGTATTTATTGAATTTTATTATTTTTTTTTTATAAAATATTTTTTAGTTAGCTTACAGGTATTTTAGACAGGACGCGATATATACGTGAGGCCGGTGTTTTCGCTTACCGTTAGACTGAGGATCCCTGACATTACTCAGGTGATGGGTCGTTCATTAACGATTCGTTCTTTTTGAACGAATCTTTAACATGACTTAGAAGAACAAGTAGTCTCGGAGAGCAATTCGTTCATTTTCTACTGGGTGCGCATGTGCAAATCATCGCAAAACCTCCGTAGGTTATGTACAGGAAACAGAATTGAGCGATTCTTTCTCAATGACTCTTCTACTCCGAATTGTTCATTTTTTTTATCACATGATTCCCATAGACGCTATGCAATGCAGTGCACAGGAAACAGAATTGAACAGTTCTCAACAAATCTTCAAGTTCCGAGTCGTTCGTTCCTTTGTCACATGACTCCCATAGACGCTATGCGGTGCAAAAGTAAAGAACGAACGACTCAGACTGGAAGATATGAGAGGTGAGCTAGTCATTCTGTTTATTATAAAATGTCCTTAGCTGCATTGTAATATTTTCATTACTGGCACTATCGGCAAAATTTGTGTATTGAGGGTATTTTTTATTGAAAATGCAACATTTTATTTTATTTCTGATAACGAAATGAACTAAATGACTCAAAAAAAGATTTGTTCATTTTGATGTACGAGATTCAAAGAACCGAGTCACTAAAATGATTCAAACTTCACATCACTATTTAGTACTCGGTAAGTCAAGGGATATAAAAATGTCCGTGTTAGTTTGGCTTCAGAGTCACTAATGCTCATCTACGAGTGTTATATCGGTTCACTTATCTGTATGAAAACCAAATGAGTTAATACCAATACCCGGTTAATTTAAAACATCACTCCAAAACATGTTATTACTCCTAAGAATGACAAAGTAAAATCCTTGACAATATCAAACCCATTTAAATATAAACAATACATAGTTTTAACACATCATTAGAATTCCAGAAACAGTGTTTTACACTATGGTGGTATATACAGTAGCCTCATTAATATCTTTTATTTTTTATTATAACTAGATATTCAGTGAAATTTATCTTTGTCTTTATAAGACTCCTCTTGTTTCTTTAACCAGAGCTCTGCTGTGGAGGATTGGGGTCAGAGGGGTGATGGGCTGGACTTTTGGATCTACTGGAGGAGCATGAACATGGTGTTGGAGAGGACTTTAGTCTTCAAGGGTCTGGGTGACATGCAGCAGCTTTAAGAGTGATGTTTGGTCAGGTCTGTGCTCTAAACATTGATTTCCAAAAGCACTGAATGTATACCTATAAAGCCATCCAAACAATTTCTATTGGACTTGGAGAGACACGCTCCCCTCAGATTCACATGTTGAGAAGCAAACTCATGTTGCCATAGAAGCAAAGAAGCATGTTGAGAAGCAAACTCTTGTTTTTTGTCTGTGTCTGACACATTGGGGGGGAAAGTCTTCAAAAGTAAAATCTTTGCTAGTTTTTAAAAATTATGATATTGTAATATAAAAGAATCTGATAAGCATTTGATGCATTTTATTGACCTTTAAGCAAAACTTTCCTGTTTTATGCAGATCACTGTTTTAACTTTGACTAGTTTTGTAAGAATAAAGTTTTTAAAGTAATATTTGTGTGTTTTAATTGTTGGGTATTGTTAGGCCAACTTGTTTTCACAGAAAAACAATCACCTTAACAAACTACATCAATGGGCTAAAATTAATTCCTTAATTCCTATTTTGAATAGATGAAAAGTTTGGCTAAGTCAACCCTAGAGAAATATAATCAATTGAGCCCACAACCAATACTACCAGAGCTGACTTAAATATTTGAATTACAAATTGAGTCAACTTAAGATTTGGAACCGGGTACACATTATGTCAATTAAACAGCAAAATTAAAATGTAAAATATTTTGTTTGGCCAGCAAATTCCTCTAAAAGTTGAGTAAATGTAAAAATCTGTGCAACCTGTTACTACACTTTTTTACATTGAGGCAGCTTGTTTTTTTTTTGTTTTTTTTTACAGTGCAGTGCCCTACCCTCAACCACACAGTAGACCTCTGAAATAAATTGCCTGACCTCACTAATGCTCTTATGGCTGGATGGTCAAAGCACCACAGACATGCTGCAAAATCTAAGTCAAAAAGTCTAAAAAAAAAAGAAAGAAAAAAAAAAGTGCAAATTGTCACACACAGCACAAATTGGTGTGATAAGGAAATGTCAAAATCTTTAATTACATAGTACACAATAAGTGATGGGGAAATGTCTCAGGTTAGTGGTTTTTGACTATAGCAAGATGATGAACCCTAGTGCTAATCTAGAATATTAGCTAGACCATAACTTAGTTCAAAATATACGTGTGTACAGAGGTAAGAATACTTAAGTATTAGTGATGCGCGGGTCGGGTATTTTTCCAACCCGCGGGTCCCGCTTTTATGAAATTATTTGGCCCGCCCCAGC
>JAQMYL010000015.1:18249851-18261110 GCA_030014365.1 Clarias pachynema | reverse complement strand
TATGTTGTAAATTTATGTTGCATGTAGCACCTTGGTCCTGGAGGAACGTTGTTTCGTTTCACTGTGTACTAACTGTAACTGTATATGGTTGAAGTGACAATAAAGCCTACTTGAACTTGAACTTGTAAATAGAAAGTGAGGCAGTTTCTTAGCAATGCTCTTACGGTAGGTTTCGCCACGATTATGTGCCCATTGTGGTCTCTGGGTAGGATTTGGTGCAGTTGTGTTTAAGCAACATACCCAAGCTTCAAGTTAATTTGCAATTTTGCAGGGTTACTGCCAGCAGAAAGTAAAGCTTAATGAGTGCAACAGAATACAACATCAATAACTGTCTGTCTCCACTGAAATCTGTGTATGTTTGCAGCCCTTTACCTTATCATAGCTGATAAGGTAGAATAATCACTGTTCTTTATTATGTTGGGGTATCACAAACCAACTAGGTGTATACAGTCATCGTCTGTATGGGGGAGTGTAAATACACAAAACAATATTGGTGTTTGTGCTAGCTGACCAGCAGGGAGGAGAGCAATGATACTAATATCTAGAATCATACCGAGTGTAAAAGCACTGCAAAAAGTGGTGACAGAAAGCACCTGATCCCTTTTTACAGCTTGTATCAATATTTATATCATATTTATTTAAATAATAATAATATTCACATAGCCAAACAAGCAAGCAAATCATTAAATAAATACTGTACCCATTGTCTTCAGTGTCACTGAGACTTGTACAGTCACTAACCCAGCACCATGGTTACACCAAAACCACCACCATTGTAGAAATAACTTAATGAAGTGACCCAATGGGCTCATGCTACTATTTGACTATAAAAATGTCTTAGATTTTTATGGCCCATGGAAAGATATTTATGCTCAGACACAGGGACATGCACAGACATTTTGAGGCGCTGATGCTCAAAATTAAAAAAGTGCACAAAAGAGATTGTTAAGCGTCAATCTCTTGAGCTTAACACTGCCATCTCTAAATTTAATTGTATAGACATGAACCTGTGTAGTGATCACATCATTTCAACTTGGCACAACGGTCCTTCATTTAATTACTTCTTATTAATAGGATAAGCTTTTTAAAGCATTCAGACTTTGAGGAAACTTCTTTCAATGAAAAAAGTGAGAAATAAAAACATCGACGAAACAATTACGAGTTGATATGATACATCATTTACAGTAAAAATTCTAGTGGATTACTACAACAACAACAACAACAACAACATAATAATAATAATAATAATAATAATAATAATAATACTTTATACAGTTATGAGGGATACAGTAGCAGCTTAAAAAGCTCCAAAAGATAATCTTTAGGGAACATGAACGTTAACTAAACTCAAAAATCAGCATTTAAAACAACCCAAATGAAATATTCTCAAGAACATAGTTAGCAGCTCCTGACATATGCTAGAAAGTAGCTAACATTTACAGTACATTAGCTTGTTTCAGATGCAAACATATTTCTGGCTTCTTTTGAAAAGAACTTTACATGCATGTTAGCTTGGAATATACTGTAGCTGGGTATATAGTATGCTAACTAATCTATGCTAATCAGATGATAGCGTAACATAAGAAAAAAAGGGTCAGCTCATCCATAGAACGCAAATGGGCAGTTGCTTCAGTGCTGTTCAGCATATCCATGTTCAAACATAACAATGAACAAGCATAAAAAAACCTCACACTTGCAATCTGTTTGTCTCCAAAAGACATTCATCACCAGTCAATCAACCAATTGTGATTCGCTTGTCTATTCTAATCTGGTATTAATGGTGGTTGACATTGAGTGTGAAATGCAAACAAAATGTCCATCGGGCAAGCTCAATTAATAATTCTTCATGGATTCACCTCCCTTCAATGTCACCTTGAGGGGTAAAAGAGATATACTGTAACATGACTAGATGCATTGCAATGTGCAGAAGCTTGAAAGTCTGTTTATGATTAAGAATAGAGCTTATTCTTCTTGAACTATCTACTGACAAAACAGATTAGCTTCATGTTGAACTGTTTTAAAGGACTTGAATTATTTAAAGTTTGATTAAACCATGTGTTAACCTGGGTACTGTATATTCAAGCATCAGCTATTACCAGAGCAGAGGCAGGCTGAACTAGAAGGAAAGTCATGATAATTCTGTGTATTATTACTGCCAGACTTCTTATGTGTGGATTTTGTCCTTTAAGTGTCCTATCCCATGTCTTCTCCAACTGAAACCTCTCTATGACTGTATTTGTGCCCAGCAATTATGTGTGGATTTGTCCTACACAGACAATCCAGAGGATTTCAAGGCTCCTTACAAGCATATATCACTTTCATGGGCATGGCCAGAGGATGACTGGGTAGCTGAGCATTAGAAAGGGTGTAGTGCAGCAAGCTGGATGCACTCTGGAGCAACATCAGAGATGGCACCATTCACTGACACTAATGGAGGTCAGCTACCCATTCACCTTCATAAAGCAGCTTAAAGACTCCTGGCAGTGGATGCTAGTAGAGGAGCAGTATTTAGAAGGTATTCTCAATCTTGCTAGTGACCAATACAGTGGAGTGAGTCCAGTACCACCAAGTGATGCCTCTAGATAAAGTAATCCAGCTAGTAGAGGATCAGCAGCATACACCCCTTCCTTTTTACTCTCAGGTTTGAGCTCCTCATAGCCAGGGCCCCATAACCAGCAGTTCTGTTTGTGTCCGCAGTCTCTGATATCTCTTCTGGCTCCAACTGTGTCTACAGGAAGAAACTTTTATGCCCACCAGGTTTGCTAGTGCTGTAGGAAGTCCAGGCATTTCCAGGATCACTGTTTCTTCATGGAAATAGGAACAAAACATAGCCCATGGACAAAACACAGCCCTTGGCCTCCTGCAACTTTGTATTTAGGTATGGTTACAGAAAAGAACCGGCCATAAAGCGTCTTGTGTGTGAGCCTGTTGCTGTAATTAAGGACTTGAATCTCTGAAACAAAGCATGGACAATGCAAAAATATTCATATGATGAAAGAGCAAAGAAAGAGAAGCGTCTGAAAACCTTTTTATTAAAGGAAACGGCAATGAAAATGAGTAGAAAATAACTAGATGCGATCCACTTAGGCATATGTTTGGAAAACATATAAAGATAAATGCCGCTTTCCGACCTTCACTCATTGTGGTAAATTGTATTCCTCAGGCACACAAAGTTGTCTATGTCAAAACCAAAAAAAAAAGAAAAATAGTTCATATCTCATTTTTAGAAGCTTTGAACTTACACATACCTTGTTGTAACAAGACAACTTCTGACCTCTGGCATCAATAACGCAAACCCTAGAGAGGTTGTACATAAAAATCCAAGCAGATCAGCCATTTTGGACATTCTCTGACCAACAACCATGCCATGTTTAAAGCCCTTAAATTTCAGAGCATTTTAACCTTTATTTGTTTTGCTTATTTCTTTATAAACATATATAGGGCTCAGGACTGTGCAGTATAGAGTGACGTATCTTTTTTTAAGCACTAATAGGCAATATGATGAACTAAATTTTAGTTTACTACCCACTACCCGACTACCCAAACATGACTGAGCAAGAAGCTTGAAAATGAGACACACAGATACAGTACAGATGGTAATGTGTTTTTATTGTTGTTTTTGGTTGTTTCAATGATCAAAATATCATAATAATATGCTCATATCAGTCCCATAGTCTTGTTAGTGGTAAAATTACCCTTTATAAAAGTAATAATGAATTAATATTTTGTTCTACCTGACATATCCAAAAAACAAAATACACAGTTTACAAAGTATAAATACAAATACAATGTCTGAAGCCTCCCCATTAGCACATACCAGAAAGGCTTCCTTTTTTTAAATTGTCATTGACCTACAGTATGTAGTGTTGCCGGCATGTATCTGTGCCGCTTTGAGCTTTAAGGGCTTTAGATGACTTTTCCTCCTCATTGTGGTTTTCGATTTGAACTTCAGCTGATTTTCTTGACCATGTCTATATGTCTAAAAGCATTGAGTTCTTGCCATGTCATAGGTTGATCCGATATTTGCATAAATGAGCAGTTGAACAGCTGTACCTAATGAAATAGCTGGTGAGTGTATATATAAACATTTAATGTAAAATCCACCTAGGTTTTTGGTTCCCCTTGCACATCAGGGCAGGTCTGACCCCGCATGACTCTGCAGGGCTTCTGGGGTGTTCTGTGGTTTCTGACACCAGGACATTGGCAGAGGATCCTTTGGATGCTGTGGTCTGCAGGGTGGGGCCTCTGTGGATCAGACTCAGTTTGTCCTGCACATCCCATGGGTACTCGATCTTATTGGGATCTTAGGAGTTTGGGAGGTTAGAAACCTTGGCCTTTGGTCCCTGTGGCCATGGGTGAGCCTTGGGGGCCCGTGATCCTGTCTCTAGGATTCCACAGGATGTTGTTCAGTTCACCTGGCAATGGTGTTCACGTTCAAGGGTAATTGGTGTGTTTATATAGAAGGTAATGGTTTATTAACCATACAGCATTTTAACATACAGTATCTGTATCCAACCTAGGTCCAGGAGGGAGATAAATGTACTGTATCTCATTGTATGCAGTATATGGTTCATTGCATCACCTGACTTTACTTGACCTCACTACCAGAAAATGTATCACATTACAGAACTTAATTTCAACTCTAAATCAACACAAGTTTCCTAATAATAAGTCCTTCTTTTGGAGGGATTTGTAAATCTTGTGGGAGGCCAAATATCTACAAACAGATCACTAGTTTAGGGGTTGTAGAATGCTGTTTTGTAGTTGCAGGCTCTGTTAAGATATAACATTTTGAATGTCTGATAGCTTCAGGATACTGTTAAGCATAAGGATTAAGTTGTGTTGATTTTAGAGTTGAAATTAAGTTCTGCTGAACAGTATGAACACCCCATATAAGCAATCCATGTTAGAATTGAAGGTCCCATCAGTTGTAGCTGTGTGTGGGGAGAGGCAGAGCTTTGTTACTTCGAAAAACAAACAACCATTTAGTGTTAAGACAGTTCAAACTACACAATAACAAGCTAAGTGGAACAATTATGTAAATCTGTTATTTTTACACATGGCAAGCCATATCATTCAGCTAGATGATTTGCCATATCATAAGAATCTGTATTGAATGGCAAACCAATATCATCCCCTGAATTATAATGGCACTCGTGCTTATGGATTGTTTTTGCAGTACCCCTTAGGCAATAAATTCTTTTATGAGTGCAACAAATAAGCATTGCATGAATCTGTGCTTTAGCTTTAAATTTTCACATGAAATTTCCATTTTATTTATCAAAATTAAACATGGCATTTTAAACATTATCTGACTTTCATTGGAGTGGAGGGTTGTCAGACATCTGTAAGATAGTTTTCACAGTAACATTTTCACCTCACCTACGTCTCAAAAACCACACAAAAAGTATTATTTTCAATATTTCAACGTTATTTTAAAACTATGTTCATGTGGTGGAACATCCCTAGCAACCCAGTTAGTGACTGTCACATTAATCCTAAATGAATCCTGTGTTTTAATCTATATCAAGTCTCCAGCTATGAAAATCCCAATTACTGTGCTGATTTATTTAACCTGGGTTAAATTAGTCATAAAATATTATCAAACTCAATAGAGAGAGAGAGAGAGAGAGAGAGAGAGAGTTATCTACTGTATGACAGCTGTTAATATATGCTGGCTATATGTAAGTGCAGTCATATGCTACTGTAGCTTACTGACTCATGAAAATCATCATGCTTTGGAGAATAAGAAAGAAGGAATATGATTTATGGGTTTAAATCTAAATCTTACTGTATGTAAGTGCTACTTTAATAAACTCCTGTATTATGCAGTCTTTGAATCTTTTGAAACATTAAATCAAGAGCCTCAATAATTACATAATTATCACTTATAACCCTACTTGTAGTCGCCATGAAAAATGCTTTCTTTATTTTATTAGTAATACTAATATTCTTGTTCAAACTATTTATTCACAATATTATTTGCACTTCCTACAGATTAGCCTTCCTGTGGAATGAGTCTAATAAGTCTTTGTTGATCTTACAGCTCCCACAGCAAATGATCTTCTAGGAAAGATGGAGTAAAATTTTTTTAGACAGGTAGGTGGGTAAAACAGAATGACAGCTGGACATCAGGTAACCAACAGCTATTATAGCTTCACGAATCAAAACAAGGTGTTCATCATTACCTAGAGAACAATTAACAGCCATTAGGGTGCCTAAATGTGTGTGTGCAGCTATTCTCTTTTAATGTGATCACAGCATGAGCAATGGATTACCTCCCCTCCACAGCTCAGCTAGATGCTGAACACTCAGCTGTCATGGAGCTCTCTTCCGCAGGCCAGCGGGGAAAATTAACACACTGTTCACCGCTTCTAATTTGTGCCAGACTGCTCCCATCAAGAGTGTGTCATAGTGGCGGCAAAGGGGGCACTGAAAATGATGTGCAGAAGGCCCCTTCGGTTGTATCTCTCTTCTCAGTGCTGTGGTAGTGGTACACAGTGGCATGCATGGAATCTCTCCCTTTAAAATGGTGAATGATTCACATCTAGCTTATGCACTAAAATGTTTTTCAAAGTATAATACAGCACACAGTGGCATGATATCCCTTTACAAAGCATTGAAAAATCTTTTTGTCCTGACCGTTAGAATATAAACTGGTAGCACCACTGGAGGTATAGTAGCATCTAGCGTCAAATTTCCACCACACAATTAAATAGGCCTTGACCATATAAGCTCAACGGCCCTCTACAGACAAAGAGTGAAAAAAGTTGTTTTTCTCAAGTCATTCTGTCACTGTAGACATGTTTGACATTTAGCATGACATGTGCTGAAGTTCTTGGAAGCAGGGAATCCTGCAGGGAAGCAGGAAACACAGATGGCGCAGGGTCCCTGGGGATCTCCATGGTGTCTTAAACTTTATGCGCCATTGTCTGCACCAGACTTCAACAACTAGTGAAAGACACAATGATTGAGAAACAATAACATATTAATCTCTTGTGTAGAAATTTACATTTTATATTATTGTATCCTTAGTATAGTGTTAAAAAATTTCATTAAAGATAATATCATTTGCAAGAAATATCATTAGATGACAGACGCCATAGTACACAGTACCCCATTATACAGTTTTAACAGAACTGATGTTACTCAGTCAAGTTGGCTTCCCTGTTTAGACAGTCTTTTTCAGTTCAGTCCAACACTTTTCTTTTATGAAATTCAGGTTAAAGGCTTTTCCTCCAGGTACTCCGGTTTCCTCCCACAGTCCAAAGACATGCAGATTAGGCTAATTGGGATTCCCAAATTCCCCGCAGTGTGTGAATGAGTGTGTGAGTGAGTGTATGTGTGTGCCCTGCGATGGATTGGCACCCTGTCCAGGGTGTACCCCGCCTCGTGCCCTAAGCCTCCTGGGATAGGCTCCATGCCCCCTGCGACCCTGAATACAGGATAAAACGGTATAGAAGATGAGTGAGTTACATTTACATTTAGGCATTTGGCAGACGCTCTTATCCAGAGCGACTTACAAAAAGTGCTTTAGGGTTTACATCATTGGATACATACTTACACTGGATTAACTACTGTAGGTTAATAACTCAGTGCCATTAGTCAAACACAACTGGGAAGAGGTTTTTTTTTTTTTTTATGGGGGTGGATTAGTCCAAGTGCTGGAGAAACAGATACGTCTTGAGTCGTCGTTTAAAGATAGTCAAAGTCTCTGCTGTACGGACATCTAGAGGAAGTTCGTTCCACCTGGATGAATGCCTGAATGCTTCCAGTCTGGATGAATGCCGCCCTCGATCCCCAAGAGATGGTGGGATGAGGCGAGCAGTGCTGGAGGATCGGAGGGAACGTGGCGCAGTGGGCCATTTAGGTTAAAGATTAAAGGCTTTGTGATGGTCACTTTAAAACATCTTTTTACAATTTTGAAAGTGTGCTTAGGATTAATATGCTGATGGAAGCCCCAGCTGCTACCATGTTTTAAGTTTCACAAGTTTTCTGCAGTGCACTGGTTCCTTTTGCAGCATTATGTTCCCACCCCCAGGTTTTAAGGTTATGGTGGGTTTTTTTTTTTTTTTATCAAATATCTCAACCCTTTTTCTCTATACATAGCACTCACTATGGCTGTGCAAACTGATAAAAATTAATACATAAAAAAACATAACATTGTGTGCGATTTAAAATGCAATATCTTAAATTTTAAGGATATACTTAAGGATAAGTTTGGGGACCACATTCTTTGAAGGACACAGACTATGCAGTCTTTGTAGGGTTGTGGCATTTGCTGGCTGCATAGACTACAAAGGCTGAACCAAAATGAGACGTCTGTTCTATGAAAGACTTCTTACTTGTGTCACCAGCTGTTTTCACCCATACCATCATGTCACAGTAATATTAAATATAAATTATCTACAAAATCCCAATGATTGTGGTTATTTAAAAGAATTTAAACTGCTACTACATAATGTCATGTAGCAACACCTAACCAAGTTTTTTTTTTTACGAAAACCTGTCTCTCTTGGCATAGGTTGGGGTGCGAAGGATCCACCATTGCATCCTTCATTGTCAGGAAAAAGATGGTCAAATCTGTCAGCCACATGTGAATTAGCCTTTGAAATTGAACAGCCTTAGTCACGACACTATGACGGAGCTTCAAATGCATCCTTCAAAGCATTTGGCCTCGAAAGGAGACATGTCTAGAGTATAGCCCATCAAAAGTGACATTTCACTAGCAATCAAGTTTTATGCAGATGCATTTTTATACAGTATTCTCTCTCTTTAAACAGTTTGCCTTAAAATTAAGTCAAAGAAGCAATACTAAGTATGTGAAAATTATAATTGCTTATTTTTGTGAATAATCCTGGTTTTTAGGAAAGCTAATGAGTCTAACAAATGAAGCTAAACTTTTATAACAGAAACTACATTAAGGAGCACAGTAATGGATTTTCACTGAAGTGTTTTTAGGACTGCAAACAAGAAATGAGCCAGCGAAAATTACAGGACTAAGGTAACAGAACAATGCCGTATGGATCACCATAACAAAACCTAATCTTTCATGTGTATTTTGCTAATAGCTTAGTTTTTATTATTTCCTACTATTTTTGGAATAGTAATAGAGTCATGTAATAATACAAAGGGATTTATGCAGTGACCAAGAAAATCATAGTTACAATAATCAATAGCATTTTTGAAAGCAGAATAAATTGGTTGCTTATTACTCTATCTTTCTGGATACTTATACACAGGAAAGATGCTTTGCCCTTCTGGGCCACTGTAGGTCTAAGACAGAAAAGGCAAATGCATTCTAGTTTTACAATGTTTTGTCTGGCAGTGCAAATAGTAAGACAGATGTTAATTCTTTTTTTTAACTAATGAAGATTTCGCTATCTTGTATATTATTTTTTGTATATGTTACTGTATGCAGTTAACAACTAAATTCATAAGAATTGAGCTACAGTATATACAGACATCCTGTGTGAAACTTCTGACAGAGTGTGTCTAAAGCATTGCAAAAAAGAAATTCATAGTGATTTGTGCATTTACAAAAATATGAATAGACGACCATAACATTTTTGCAGCCTTTGTGTGATTCCAATTTCTGTGATTTTGTTCCAAGGCTCATCATCTCTAACTGTCAAAGCCTGTTATTGTAAAGTGTCGTAGAGTTCAAGCACGTAAGCCATTTCTGGGTGTCATTTGTTTTTAATCGTCATTTCACTGTAACGGTATAGTTTACACATCATTTTATAGTCTATATTATATATTGTATATCTATTATAAATGCACATTGTACATTTACTGTATTTTAGTAGTACACAGTTCTTGGGTATCCATTTACTGTAGTTATCCAGTTCTCCTAATGTATATTTTGTTGTTGTTGGAATGCATTTGAATCAATGCTGGGGCTATTGATACTTGCAAAAGCTACAATGATCAAGTTTTTATTACTGAATCAAATTTTTTTTTTAAAGAGAGAAAAGAACTCATATTCGCATTATATATTATAATATCTTGAATTTGACATGGAAGAACATAATTTCAAACGTCTGGGTACAAAAATAGTCTACTGTTTAAGGAAATATTGTGTTAAAATGTAGTATGTTGTTAAGTACATGTTTTCATACAGAAAATAAACGTACAGTATGTATAATGCTGCCCCACAACCGTTCAATCATTTGCCATTCTCAATGCGAGCTGATATACTATACCACATTGCTCTCTATTTTAAGCTACCTAACTTTAAGTCTCTCCCTCAGAATCTTATGAGAGGTTAAACAGTTGTGTTGCAGACTTCAGTATAATTGTCGTTTTCTTTGCAATCATCACAGCCCCCCAAATTTTTTTTTATTTTAATGTTTTTAAATATTTTTATAAAGAGCAGACTTTTTTGAACGCAGAATCTTTGGCTGCTCTGTGGACAGGAATGCTTTTTTATAAATGCACTGTTCTTCTATTACTGTATGCACATGCCCCAAAGGATCACTCAGAGAAACCCCTGATTTCCATGTTCTCAAAATATTTCACCAGCATACAATTAACCACAGGTCAGAGAGAACTTGGCTTATAAAAATAAAAAATGTGTATACAGTACATCCTATAATCCAAAGTGCCCTTTTTCCAGACTGACTTTTGATGCAGTTAGTGTTGCTTTAGGCAAATAACAACTTTTTTTTTTAACATGACTGATATTCCCATCCCCCTCAAAACACACACACACACACACACACACGATTACTTCCATGTCACTGATCATTTGCTATCCTTCCAGTGATATGTGACCCAGTTTTATTTGATTTCATTTGTTCACTTTCATTACTGTTTTTCATTTTGATTTGCAGAAATGTCAGAATAGGGACTCGAGACAGTTATTTGGTCTGACAAAGTGGGTTCCTTTCTAGTATCCACTGTCTCAGAAATGAACTTAAAAATATCTTTGAAAGTATGTTACAGCTATAGTTACAGCCTACAGAAGCATGGAGATTTTGTTTTTGTTTTTTTGACAGGAAATGAAATTAAGCTTGCTTAACAATTATTCAGTTATTTTAGTTCAAGTTAAACATTAACTGGATATTAATTGGCAAGACTGAAGGCATCTAAAATTTGCAATAATTTTCTTAGAACAGTTGATTTTGAAAGTGTGCTCTATGGCATTCAGGTCAGGGGACATTGATGGCCATACCATATAAGGCACTCCAACTTCCTGAAGTCGAGCTGTGACAATTCTGCCACGATGTGGTGGAGCATTATCATCCATGAACAGAA
>JAQMYL010000015.1:18234189-18245607 GCA_030014365.1 Clarias pachynema | reverse complement strand
AGCTGCTTTGAGGCAATGACAATTGCTAAAAGCGCTATACAAATAAAATTGAATTGAATTGAATTGAATTGAATTACGCTCCTTACCGTGAAAAGAAAGAAAGGTGGTAGGCCCGCGCGCTCCCATCTCACTGAGAGAAGCTGTTGAGGCCTTAGAATGCCTCAACCATTAGAATGCCTCTCGACCATCCCCCGAGGTACCCCCAAATGAGGTACCCCCAAAGGTTCCTCATGTGAATCTAAATTAATTTGTTCACAGCCAGGTAATCAAAAAACTACAGAACTTTACCACATTCATTTATTAAGGAGATGGATAGAACTGGTACCCCATGTCTCAGCTCTGGCCACTCAGTCTCTCGATAAACAGGCACAATAACCTGTCCAGATCTGGACAAGATCAGGTCAAGAAGTAAACGAACTAATCGATCAGTTCCAGAATGTTTTCCTCCTAGAGCCAGGTCACACACACATATTTCAACATGACATCAAGATCCGAGGCATGTTTTGGTCTTGCTTTCCTGGGATGGTCTTCATGAGAGCCAGCTTCATCATAGTGCTTGATGAGATTAGCAAATGCACTTGACAATACTGTTCTTGCAAGAACGACTAGGTAATACCTGCTTCATAACCACACTCGACTTAACGAAGGGATACTGGCAGGTGGCCCTCACCCAAAGGCAAGAGAAAAAAACGGCATTTAGCACAAAAAATGATCACATAACTGGGCTATAAACTAACTGAAATACTATCTAACTTTATTCTCGTCAAAGATCATGCCCCCCTGCAGTGGATGGTGAGAGCAAAAGACACCTCGCATCACTGCGCTGGTTCCTATTACTACAGGACCACTCCTTCTCCATCCAACAAAGAGCCGGGTCACAACACAGCAACGCTGATGGGCTTTTAAGGAGTCATGCTCTGTTTGCAGTCAGAAGGGGGTACTCGAAGCTGGAGGGGGACAGAGAAAGAGAGATGGATTTTTGTCCTAGAATTGGGTTGGATGCACTTTTGCCTTCAAAATTGCTTTAGTTCTTTGTAGCATAGACAACAAGGTGCTAATAAACTTTCTTCAGAGGTTTTAGCATGACAAGATAGCATGACAGAAATTGAGACTCATCAGATCAGGCAACGTTAATTTGTTGTCAATTTTCAGTGAGCCTATGTGAATTATAGACTTACGTTCTTGCGAATTGTGGTCCTCCATTTTTATAGCTCATCTGCTGGCTCACCTCTGTCATCAATAAGGTATTTTCACCCAGACAAATGCAGCTCAAAGGATATTTTCTCCTTTTCAAAAACCATTGTCTTTAAACCCTAAATATGGTTGTATGTGAAAATTTCAGTAGATCATCAGTTTTTACCAATCACCAGCTACAGTACCATGCCATGGTCAAAGTTTTTAAATCACTTGTTGTTGTTCTGATGCTCAGTTTGAAACTTACTGTAGCAGATTGTTAGCAGGACATGTTAACTTAGACATGTTAGCCTGGTGGCTCCCAAAAGCAGCAAAACATGTGCTAGTGACAGGAGGAGCAAGAGAAAAAGGGAATTGTCAAAAAAAAAATTTAAGTAAAACACAATGCTGCACTATAAAGTAATTTTATTACAGTTACCATACAGCCCACACAGCCTTGTTAAGTATCTAATATGGTGTTCAGACAAAATTCAAATCACATAATTGCCTGTTTTATAGAATATATTGCAGACATTAAGCAACACATACTTGTAGTTCACTAATGCTGGGGTAACTGCAATGGGTGTAAACATGCTTTTTTCTCTCCAAAAATCTATTAAACACTTTCAGCTCTGTTACACTGATCACATCACAAAAAAACAAGCAACGAGATTAACTTTTCAAAATGCATCATATTTTGCTACAAAATGCAGCTGTACCGTGTCATGGTTTGTCTAATCTGTGGAAGTTCGAATCTTCCAAAAGAGGCATATGATGCAGTTCTCAAATAAAATGTTTTGTTATAGAAAACCTTACGTTCCGGCTGGGAGAACATACATCAATATTCAAAATATGAGTGTCCCAGGTGTTACTTCCCACCTCATACCAGCAAACATTTTTCAATTAAAAAGGGGATTTCTGCTCATTACATTATTTCACACATAGCCCTGTTTTAAGGTTAGACTCAGTAACCAAATTCTCTACAGAACTTGTCAGTCTGCTGCATAATGGGAAAGTCTTATGAAGTCATTTTCTATCACAAGCCTAATTACAACTCTATTCCCCCATGACCAAGTTCTCATTCAGATCCTTCTATAATAAATATTAACAAATGAATCTGAGTTAATGTTTTTGAATTAAGAGGCTGCAGCCAGTCACCGTTAATAAGTGCTTCACTTACTAACTCATTATAACATGGCTCATAATTTTTAGCATAACTCCCTAATGTCTTAATGTAGGCCCATTATATAGATGATTTTCCCCTTTTAGACATTCACAGATTCTTGGAAAAACACTTAGAAGGACACAAATCCTGTTCTCATTTCCTGAGTGTGCTTAGCTATGCGGTGTGTCTTAAACCTTATGTTAGGTTTCATGAAATGAAAAAAAAAAAAGATCATAAAGGAATATTATTATATTATTATTATATTTTTTATTAAGTCATAAAAAATATACTTTCTGACATTGTTGAGAACAACAAATGGTTCCCAGAACGTCATTAATACATTGATTTGTTTTCATAAACCTTATAAACGAGCTTTAAAGAGCTGCTTAATAGCTATTTACATGGCTGCACAGATTTCACATTATAAATGCATTGAACAATACTTAATTAAACAGAAATTGAAAAAAAGACTGGCAAAAGAAATCTGTAATCATATACTGTAAAGGGTCTCAGTTAGGATTGAATCTTGTAGTGCAGTCCACACATCCGGAACCACCTTTTTAACTACTTTAATCCATGAAAAGCAAAAGTAGCACAAGTAAATACGTAGAGTAAAGTTGTATATTTATTTATTGTTTGTCTTTTGTTGGTGCTCTGAAATGTAGGAATCTCTTTTAGAAATTACGTTTTAATTTAAATAAAAAAAAAACCTTGATACACATCCACACACATATACTGTACTGTCTGCTCAGTTACAATGCCATTCTGTCTAAAAGACAAGGCACGATTTTTGTTTCATATATTATATGTGTAGTTCACAAGCCAACCTATGTAATTACGCATAGTTATAAAATGTCACAATTTGTTTAAAAACTGACTTCATTAAATTGAATGTAAGCAACAAAGAGGAACAATCATGCACTTGCCTTTAGACATCATCAAAACAAACCACTGCATTTATTAAGCAGAAAAATACAATCGATTGTGATGGCATTAAGGTTACATTACAAAAAAATGCGCTTTGGCTAGCAGGACATAGAAGTAAGGTCAAACATTCTGCACTTGAAAAACGTATTTTTCATTAACGTATACCTGTAAAATTTGAGAGATTTTTTGAGGTGTTTAGTAACCAGTTTAGTGTGTGTTAGTGGGCTGTGGCACCGCCTATGGAGTAGCTCTATTTTATAAAAATTAAAAGAGAATAGTTTCCACTGTAATAAATGCTTTATCATATTATGTTTGAAGTCATAATGCCAATTCTGGTCAAATATTGTATTTAACAGTATTAATATACTGAGTTTTTCTGCACGAATATAACATCATAACATCATTATGATTATATAACATCATTGCCTCAATTGCTGCTACTGCTAGAATCCAGGTGTAATGTGTTAGAACAAAACAGACAAATGTTTCCAAACAGAAATACCAGCAGTTAAGTTAACATACAGTGGGGTTCTAAAGACTGTTTTATTACACAATAATTACGCAGACACACACACACACACACACACACACACACACACACACACACACACACACTCACAAAAAAAATAATAAAATAAAACAGTGGATCCCACCACTGACTGCATAGAGCAAAATAATGTGTGATCACATCCTGTGATATGTGTGGTCCACAGCATTTACCATAGATCTCAAATTAGAGGATCACTTTAACTGCTGTGTTATGCACACATACTGTAGTTGTGCACATTGACAATGTACTGTAACTGATGAGCTAAGGGTTCACAGTATGCAAGCACGTTTGTCAAAACTGACATCTTCATTTTGCCATTGATTCTTTAAAGCAGAGTGGTGAGTGGCTTAGTAAAGATGTCTAAGGTTTGCTCATCCATGGAGAAGCAGCATTCCTTACTTGTAACCATTTGCAGACTGTGTTCATTACCACTAGTGACAATAGAGGGGATTGCTGTTACAGTCTATTTCAATCTAATCTATAGTATTAAGGGAAAAACGTAGTTGTAGAAGTGTACAGAATATATTAGTATATTGCAGTGCTATATTGAGCCACAATGTTATTTTTAAGATTTTGCTTATAGAGTGAGCAAATGAAAAAATGTTTAATTTGATTTCATATTAATTAGATCTTTGGCAACAAGCAATAAGCATTACAATATTTACTGCCACTGTTTGGCACTTTGTTGAGCAAGACCCTTAACTCACAACTGCTCCCTTAATTCACAACTTAATTAAGATCATGATTTACATTTAAAACAGCTTTGCCTTAAAAAAAATCAAATATTAATTAAAACAATATAAATGTATAATTTTATATGTTAATCAATTTATCCCTATTAAGCAAGCCTTAGACAATAGAGCCAGGAGATGACATGAAAAAAAAACCTTGACAGGAACTCAAAGGGGAACCCATCGTCATTTGGGTAATACCTAATAAGGCATACATACATTTATATATATATTTTTATTTTTTTATTTTTTAACTATGTGCTATATGGTCAAAAGTGGAAATGCATAACAGGAAATTAATATAAAGTCCACTTTTAACAATTGTGATTAACAATTGTTAAATAAGAGAGACTTGTGTACACAACTGTTTATGGCAATTTCAATTGTAAAACTGTCTATGAAATTGCATTTATATGTACAATTACATTTACAGTATTTGGCAGATGCCCTTATCCAGAGCTAATTACAAACGGTCTTTGAAGTTTCCATCAATAAATATATCCTTACACTGGTTCACTAGGTTATTGACTAGTACCATCAGTCAAACACTGTTGGGAAGGGTTTTCAAGGGGGATGTGCTAGTCAATACCAAATAAATGCTTAATACCTCCACTCATCGTCTATACCGCTTTATCCTGTATACAGGGTTGCAAATCTGGAACCTGGGGGTGCATGGAGACAGTGATAACCACTACACTACCATGCTGTACCACACCCAATATAAAAAGAAGAAGAAGAAGAAGAAACTTTTGCAGTCATAAGCATCATAGTAAAAGGTTTGTATCAAAGGCATTCTAAAGTCATTTTCATTTTTTCTCAGTAGAATCATCCTCAGTATTCATATGCATCTTTAAGCAAACCACCATCCAAACATACCAGTTCACCAAAAGACTCTTTAGCCATAAGTCATTCAAATCTTCTCATTTACAAAAGGAATAATATTTACACCTACATTAAGACTTGAATAAACAAATACATTTTAGCCTAGATGTAATCACTGTTTCTGAGTCCCAAACACTAATTGGAAGGCTATTCCATAATTGTGGGGATTTAAAAGGAAAAGCTCTGCCCCTGCTATTATCCTCTTCTATATATGGACAGGTATAGGGGAAAATGGATAGGTATAGGAGGAAATTGGTAAAATTAGAACAGTCTCTATAATAACAATAGTCTCTTCAAGAGGATTTGGACTGACCAGATATAATTATATTGTCACCAACATTGTTAAACATCAGGCAAAAAAGTCAGATTTTTTTGCTGTATGTTTGAAATTTTTCTCAGTGAAGAAAAGCAAGAGAAATTAATTACTATTACATATTATTGTTGTGAAAACTTCCATTGTTGTCCTATTTCTATTCTGCTATTCTAACATTTTGCTACACTATAAGAATCTAGGATTATTTCTGTTATCTTCTATAAGCATGTAGAGAAACATTGATCTGGTGGCCATAACAGCTTTTCTAAACGCTCAGCTTTTCTAAACAGCAGAAATCTCACTCCAAGCATTCAGTCGCCTGATGGAGTTCTGCGGGGTCAAACAGTGATCCAATAATAGTTGCTGACTCTGGGAGATTATTGATAAAGCTCTGTATAGTAGTTGATCCAAATGTATGGTTACCACAGTAACATGGAATATTTCATAAGACACGTTTAAATTAGATGAAATAATGATCTAAAATAACTACAGACCTTGGAAATATTTTCTATATTTGAATCTGAATCTGTTAGTATTAGATCAAGAGTGTGTCCAGCAAAATGGAAATCAACATGTTTAAACGATAGAACGGTAACAGTTCAGACCAAAACACGAAACAGAATAACACCAACAGAGCTAAATTGACTAACAATATCAGAAATATAAAAAATTCTAAATACAGCTCTGAGTTTCTGTAAAGACTTAATAATCAGGGCAAATTTTTTTTGTAGATAAGTTTTTGTTCACTACTGTATGTTGTAAGTGTTCACCAAAAGTGTTCACACTTTTAAGTGTGGTTATAGTATCCATAGGAAAGCCAAAGGAGCAATTACAGAGTGGCCACTAATGCTAAGGATATACGTGTGTTGGTCATGTAAGAATGTCATACATGTGTTTAAAAAATCAATGTAGCAGATGTAGCCAGTATTTTTCACAACATAAATAACATAGGCATTGTTTTAAGGATATAAAAACACTTTGCTAAAATGTATACAAAATATTACCTGATCATAAACTCTGTAGAAAGGAAGTGCTACAATTAATCAGTCATAAAGCCACATTAATCTCCTTAAGGCGGTTCTCAATTACAGGAGTACATCATCTAAACAATGATGAATGTGGACCTATTAATGCAAGCTGAAAGAATTATTAATGAATGTAATGCTTGCAATACCTTGTCCCTATATTCAGTTGTGGTTCTGTGCTGTAACGTGGGAGGCCCCTCCAGCTGGGCGGCTGCAGCAGGGCACCTCCTGGGGGACTGGAGGGCCAATTACAGCAGATAATGATTCATTGCCATCCTCAATAAAGCCCTACTCTTTATGGTGACTAATTATGTGAGTATGCATCTCGAAGAGGAGGAGGGAGTGGTGCAGCAAAGGGGCCAGATTTTGGATGATTGCAAAGAGGTTGGCCGGTCCCCTTTGGGTGGTGCATGCAGGCTTTCTATTACAGGACATAATTGATATTTTCATGAACAATTAATAGTTAAAGAGGCAACACATATTTCTTTTGTGCTGGTAGATAAATGAATAAAAGATCAGTTATGGCCTTCTGTCTTTTTTTAAGCCACAGAGACTACTTTGTAATTTATATTGTGTGTGTATGATTTGATCATGAATGTGGCTCCAGAAAATCAAAAGGTTTTCATGAAGCTGTTGTATAATATATTTACCATTACAAAAACCAATTTCCATTAATTCTTTATTGCTAATTTTCACAGTCAGGGTAGAGGAAAATATGGTACTTATTCCAGGAACACAGGGTGTAAGGCAGGAACAGATCTCATTGCATGACCTCCTATCATGGGACACCATGCATGAACACATTTACAGAGTCATTCACAACTATGGCATCCTGTATTTTTGGGAGGTCAGAAGATACCAGAGAATCGAGGGTCACTTGGAAAGCATGGAAAACATGCACACAAAAAATCTCCACACAAATTTAAACCTAAATTCAGGATTGAACCAACCCTGAAGCTGCACCATACAATTCATTAAGAATACTCCAATCATTCTCAGTTCGAGGGATGGCATTCACTCTCAATCACTGTCAATCACACTAACAATAGCCAATTTGGTGACTCTAAGATGCTCATACTGTATACAGTAAGTGGAAGAGACCAGATAGTGCTTTATAGTGTATACAATGAACAGCAGTTCAAAAGGATGGCTGGTGACACAGTTGGCAGACATGACCTTTACACACATTTACTTTAGCATTGCACTAATCAGTATTATGTGACACAAATACAGAGATTCAGAACTGAAGTAATTTTGCATAATTTGGTATGATAACTCATAGTAAGGAACATATGAATAACACTGTTCATGCAGCAAGTGATGTAGCATTATCCATTTCAGATCCTTATTGTATGTGATTGCAGGTTGCAGGTATTGTTCCCTGTGAGTGCTCGCTGAGAGCTATAATGACATTACCCAGGTGACACAGGGCATTTTATAAGCTGCCTAAAAACAGAAAAAGTCTGATCCATGGAGGACCCACCCTGCAACGCACAGCATCAAAATGATCTGCCACTGATAAGCTGATCCCACAACACAGCACCACCCCCAGATCTTATAAGGGTCATGCCCCAAGGGGACAAAGCTGCCCCCACAACACAGGGGGAATCTACGCTATATTGGTCTTGATGTTTTAATTTGTCAATTAATGCTTGCAATGTAATTGCTGAAGGTGATGTTTGTCCATCTTTAAGCTGTTACACATGCCATGTGATGCCTTGTTGTTATCTAGGTGACCTGTGTTTCACTGTGCTGCTTATATGTGTTTCACTGTGCTGTATATATATATAATCCCACAATACATTGCTTATCTGACATAAATTGATATTAATAAAGGGAAATGGAACTTACATAAGTGAGGTACACATAATGTATACATATTGCAATAAAACTAAACTCTAGTTATTAGATGTAAAAGGCTAAGAACTTACAGTATGCAGTCATCAGGTAAGTATCAATTTGCTTAAGTATCAATCAAGTATTTTTGAGCAAATGTTAGTGTACACTTCACTGTAGTCGTCAGCAGATTTCAGTCAGGCGATCAAACTGCCTTTATTAACCTCTTACACGTTGTTGTCAAGGGCCTTGCAAAGTGATACATATGAAATTAACAACTGGGAGAAAACTATTTCAAATTTGACCTAATTCATCTAATACGTCTTATTTGAGACACTTCAATTATCCTCAGAAAATCATTTAGCCACTGGCTCATTCACTAGTGGAGATACAGCACAGTAATTCATATAGAATAATTATATTGCCATGAGATTCCATGACAGTAATATGGCAGAGGAGTGATGGTGGTCTCTCCCAATCAGGGAGCGGAGAACAAACATATTCCCAGCAGGCTTAGTTATAGCTAGGGAAGTTGCCCTGAAATTGTTATCTTATTGCAAATAACTGTAATAAGGTGTCCAAGATGGATGACAGTTAAAGCAAAGTGGAAAGCTGAAAACTGTAAACAAAGCAGTATATTAGAGTACAAAGACTGCTGCACAAATAAAGCTGAAGTCTATTATTGCACCTAGCCTGATGTCTCAGTGTCCATGTGACCACGCCACAGTCTAAAATGCTAAACATTACCATATCTTCATGGATCAAGCTATTTTTGTTCACGTTAAGTTGTTATCAGTCCATAATGAGAACTTAATACCAAAAATTTGGCTAATATGTATTCGCATTTTATACATGAGATGTACACGCAACAGTTACCTGAGTTCGTTGAATGCCCCAAAATCATTTATGTGCTATTCTGATGCAAGCTTATTTTCTTGCATGGAACAAAAAAACAAGTCCAGCTGTGTTCTCTGAAAGTTTGATGCAGTCTCAATATGTCACAATAAGTCAGGGCAAATTGACCCTTCTGAAACATGAGACTATGAGATACAGTATGTCTCCTGAACAGTTGTTTTATTTACAGGTAACGCGAGGTGCAATGCTAACTAGCTTCTGACACATGGCTGAATCCCAAATCCCTCTCTAACTCTGATCAAGGTCACTGCTTGGTGTGTGTGAAACAATTGTACACCTCATATGGTACACTAGCTTTCCATTTAACTCTATTTAACAAACCCAGAAACTGATATTCTAAAATGGATAAGTAGAAATATAAAGAGGAAATGAAGAGATTTAGAGGACTGTCCTCTTCCCTTGTAGTTTAATCTCTTCGCCTTTTGGCTACATAATAACAGGAAGAATTTAAAACTTTCACCCATGTTAATTACACTAACTGTCAGTTGCTAGCTCTGGCATTTGTGGTTTATTAGTTTCACCAGTTGCAGGAGGATGTTTTGATGGAGCAAAATAACTGAGTAAATAAACAAAACAAAAAAAATTGCATAATAAATGGTGTGTGAAACTGTTATATAAAAGCAAAATCATGCTTGAGGTTGGTAAATAGATTAATTTGCTGCATGCACACATATAGTAGAGTACACATATAGGTGTATATTTTGATGGCAGGCCTAGAGCCAGTGTCTCTTACCTATCACCCTCGTGCTCAACCAAGCAAAGGAAAACTCAGCATGTATTCAGGACCATGGACAGCTGCACCTCATGCACAAAAGGAGTGGGGTGCCTAAACTCACTATGGGTGGAAGCAGAACAGCATCTACCATCCTAGTGTCAAGAGCACCCTAAAAGGGGACCAACGAAGGCAAGACTGGTGAGTAGAATGTTCGGGATGGGAGACTCAAGCTCATTCTTCTCTGCATTTTCTTTTGTAGAACCAAGGAATTTTTCAATGCAAAACAAACTGCTGAGAAGTGGTCTGTGTCTCAGCCTGTGTCAAGACCTCTACTACCCTCAGAGGGCTTGAAGCTACCTTCTCCTTGACAAGTGGCTTCCTCTGACCTGTAAATTCTTCCTCTTTGTTTTCTAAATAAAACAGCACTTGCTTCCAGCACTTGGTGTTCCCTATGTCTGTGTTCTGACCTGCCCTGCTAAACAATAAGATTTCACAATATGTACAATTTGACTTTACAGAAGTGTCAAATTAATTGGCTGCATCAAGCAAAGAAAATGGGGCAGACGTGGATTGGTGGTTAAGATGTTAAACTGCTGACCAGGAGGTCCCCAGTTCAAGCTTGGTGCCACTGGGTTGCCAATGTTGGACCCTTGAGACCCAAGAGCTCACATACAATCGGGTGTCAAGCTGTCAACCCGATTTGCCAGGCGGCACTTAGACAAAATCATCCATCTAGCCAAGCAAAGAAAGTAACTAAGGAGATTTTAAATTCCTGGAACTAGATTAAAAACCCTACAAACCATTCTCAATACCTGTAAGGATAGTTCTGAATTGACACTTTGTGGAAAAGAATTTATGGTGATCTCTTATACACTTGGTGAAGTTGCATGGTAAAAAAAATAATAAATTAACAGTTAAAACAATAGATATGTTTAATACTGAAAGTAAGAGCATTTCCATATGCACACAATATGAATTCATAGAATTGGGACTAAACATCTGTCTGTATATATGTATTTTCTGTTTATCTTAAGCACACTGTAAAAAAAAAAAAAAGTACATTTTACGGTAAAAAAAACGGCAGCTGTGGTTGCCAGAATTCTACCGTCAAAAATACGGTAGCACCGTTATTGCACTGTGAAAAAAAAATAAACCGTAAATTTTACGGTAAAAAATGGCAGCTGTG
>JAQMYL010000015.1:18187730-18205889 GCA_030014365.1 Clarias pachynema | reverse complement strand
CAGGTTAATTTGTTTTATTTTTACTTTATATTTTGTATTAATTATTTTTATGTATTTATTTTTTTGGGCTATAGAACGAATAATTTAAGTTTCCATTATTTCTTATGGGAAAATTACATTTGGTTTACGAGTGTTTTGGAATACAAGCCCACTTCCGGAACGAATTATGCTCGTAATCCGAGGTTCCACTGTATATATATAAAAATTATATCTGGAACTTTTGTTTTTATAAAGTTCATTGTAACAAAGCCCATACATACAAATAAAATTGAACTGAATATGTCCAAGGCATTTTCTTACAGTGCCATTAAACAGGGCAAAAATTTTGTGTTTCCAGGAAATTCTCATTCAAGGTGCCTAAATTTAACAAACTAGCTCGAGTAATTTGGAAGTTTGGAAGTGTGCCTTGTTGAGAAGGCAGTCCAATGCAAAATAGAGTTTGCTGACATTGCTCTAGCTCTCTCAGTGGTCTAATTTTAAATATCTATCTCTGCTGTCTCTTTTCTTTTTTGTGAGTTTTGGGCCTGCGCCAGAGGAGAGTCACATTTTTTCAGGAATATTTTAAACATTGTGAATAACAGACGAATCCAATAGATGGATCCAGTAGATTTATAAAGAAAGGTTATGCAAAAAATGGATGCAGTGTGTTTGATTTTTGCATGTACACACACAATGTGAATTTTCATAATGGGTCCTCTTTAAAATTGCTTTAAAAAAGCAGGTCTAAAGTGGAGTAGCAGCCTATCATTAGGATGTTACACGAATGACTGTTGGCTCATGCATGCAGAAAAGAGCAGTTAGTGCTGTCCTCCAGACAGCAGGTTAAACGCTGCAGTTGCTGGCTTCATGTAAGGAAGCACATGCATACCTGTCGGGCAACTGCCATGTAAAGAACAGGTTACTGGATGGAGTGTGGCTTAATCTAAAAACTAAACGTAAAATTGTGCTATGGTAAATGCTGTTACTGTTTTGTAAATACAATTGTGCTCAATATGTTATGTTCTAACAAGCAAGAAGCCGACTAGTAGTTAGCTTCCTTTTTATGAATACAGTATACCAAAAGTTGCTAAGCAGTCATGTAATACATAAAATTGTTTTCTAATCCTTTACAATGGATAAGAAAAGATGGATTAGTGTGTTATTTTGTGTGTGTTTGTTTTTACTACTACTCAAAGTGTTTATCAATTTTTTATAAACATTACCATACCAATACACATGGATATGTATTTGTCTATATTATTCTAGAGTGATTCCACTATGCTTTGTGATACTGTCGTGTGAACAATGCACAAAATCAATTTTAATTTTTTTAATTATTTTTTCATTTATATGTGTTTGCATTTAAGGTGGTAAAATGTTGCTGTTCTTCTATAATCCTACAGGAGGTGCTCTAAACTTTTCACACACTGGCGTGCAGCACACCATCCTGTGTGCTATAGGAGCAAATTATTTGTTCAAAATATATATTTTTAATTAATATTGAATCAGGCTATTTATAAAAATATATATACTAACAGTTGTGCAATGCAGTGCAAATCAAATCATCACATAATAATAGCTTATCGACTGTTCCCTGGTGATTCCCATCAATAAGGTTTACTACTGTATATGTATACTGTATGTGTGTGCATGTACAGTACCAGTCAAAAGTTTGGACACAAGTTTGGATTTATTTTTCTACATTCTAGAACAATATTGGAGATTTCCAATGAAAATATGAAATAGCACATATGGCATGTAATTAAGTCCCAACAACAACAACTGGAAGAGTTCTTGCAAAAAAACAGTACTGTCAAAACTCATCAAGCACCATGATGAAACTGGCTCTATGCTGCAGAGGAGAAGTTCATTTAGAGTTACCAGCCTCAAAAATCACCAATTAACAGAACCTCAGATTAGAGCTGTTATGAAGGCTTTACTGAGCATACTGTTCAAAGGAGATTATTGCATATTTTAGATGCCTTAACCTTTTTTTTATTTTTTTTTTACAATATATAGATAAATAAAAATCAAGAAAGACTATGGAATTATAAGTTATGTCCAAGACTGGTAGTGTATATTGTTGTTGTTGTTGTTGTTGATAATAATAATAATAATAATAATAATAATAATAATAATCCTCATCATCATCATCTTTATAATATACCACTGTTGAGTAGTTTGTTGTGTTGGAGTTGTGATAAAATAAAATAAAATTGTGATATTAAAAATAAATAAATAAATAAATAATGACTGTCCTTAGCTTTTACGGTGTGCATTCACACTAACATTGTTTAATCATCCTCATGCAACATAATCTATTTATTTATATATGCTGTCATACAGTAAGTTTGCATTCACGTTATTGAGTGCAGTTCTTCTGTACTATCACATGCTCTCTTGTACTATTGCACAGAAAGCAAAGTCAATAGCAGGGTCATTTAGACATTGTCTGGATAAAACTAAACTGCTGTGTATGCCAGGATCGCATTGCCTCTTGTGCAGTGTGGGTACTGTGCTTTATGGGTGCATCTGCTTTCGTTCTTACCCTGAAGAGCCCATGGCTCTTGAATAAGGTCAGTCTAGACTCCTCAGTCTGGACAGTCTGTTGCTCCAAAGTCCAATCTTTATGCTCCCTAACCAACCTAGGACACACACCTTATAATTGGATTGTTTATTCCCAATCCTGTGAGTTCTTGTTGCACGTTGCATGTGGAAATGCTTTTTCTTTCACTATTAAACATAAACACTATTAACCAGTCATATAACAGAAGCTTCTCTGTGCATCATTTAGGGTTAAAAGAAATGTTGCCAGCTGAAACATTTTAATTGCTGCAGTAATTCGAATAAGTATTGCCAAATGGCGAGCATTTTTATTTTTCGTATTTAGTTTTAGAAAGCAGAAAAAAATACTGTGTATAATACATTCATTCAAATAGAAACATTCTTTCAATAAAGTTTTGCTCTGCATATTTATATTTTATTAGAGCAGTTATTTCTTGTAAATCAACTACAACACTAACTGCACACGCGCACACAATTAATCAGATTTTATCATTTTTAATTAACATTCTCTATTACCTGATGTTAGTAATCAGGGTTTTAGTTGCCTTAATGCTTAGTGTCACTTTGCCTAATTGTCCATTTAGTTTCTAAAGTATATTTTCTTCAGAATTGTACCAAAATAGGTTCACTTTAAATGGCTGTACATCTGTTGAATGTTGTGGTATTTGCATGCTCATATCTTTTTAGTCATGATTTAATACATTACTAGGAGTTTTCTGATGAGCCTTTGTTTCATGAGTTGCTTTTAATAAATAAATGCATTGTACTTTTTCTTACTGAAACCTTGGGGAATATAGCTAAAACCTACAGTATACTTAATGTCTGATAAAAAAATATATATCTGTAGTCAGTGATAATTCACATTACATGCCTTATTTGTTAGTCATTAATAAAGATGTGTGTAAATGTTTGTGCAGGCTAAATCAAATGCAAAATTTCTGCCATGTTTGTAAAATTTTGGGAAATGCTCATTTTCTTTTTGCTCAAATGTGTACGTATGTTGATCAACTGTAACATGGAAAGCTCATTTCCGACACAGCTCATTTGCATGTAGTAATCCACACAAATCTCCAAAGAAGTCAATGTACACAGACGACTGGGAGAATAAAATGAATGATGAGGGGAAAGCCTTAAGGGCAGAAATGAAAATTATTTTTGACTCACTTCCAAAAATGGCAATTAGCATAATTAATAATATATATATATAAAATATTTAATTAAATAATTAATAACATGCACTTAAGCTTCTTTCAGCTGAGTCATTTATTTATGGCTGATGGGTTTATATAAACATATGTATGATTGCATTTTGCACTCATGATGCTGTAGCCGGTCCCATAAGTAAGAGCAGCAATCCAAAAGAGGGAGCCACTATAATTTACCAATTAACAATGCCTCCAATCACTGCATTTCTACATACAATATACTTCTCACTGTTGCTCAGCAAATGTTCTTTTTTTATGAACTTTTTATATTAAAAATGTCATCTAACTGCCTCATTATCTCCGGCTCTATGCATATAACAGTGCTTTGAAAAGCATTGTTGATGGCCATCTTTTCAGCATTCCTTCTTTCTTAACCTTATTATAAAGAACACAAGTCAGGAAAGCCTCCCATTTTGATTAATGTTCTCTGCCATCTTTTGCCCAACTAACAGGATAATGATGGGTACATACATACAAAATGCTGATTTATAGCTGCCCTGACAAAATGCAGCTTTGAATAAGAATTATTGTTAATTTAAATACTGGTCCATTAGCATTAGGGAGATTGCTCCGACTGTCACTGTAGGCTGAAACCACTGTAGCCAGAAAGGATGGATGACTCACTGGGTTCTAAAATTTCAGCAGTACTCCATGCACCAATTACTGTTGATACCTCAATGTGCCACAGAGGGGTACATCTGGTCTGTGTGCCCCTCTCCACGACACAAATGGTGTCACACGAAGCTTTTTACTTTAAGTATCACTAGGAAAACAGATGGCTACATAGTAATTTGGATGAACACAGGACTGCATTTAAACCTTTGAATTTGAACCTTGGGTATATCTATGCACAGTTTTTTTAAGCATTTATTTAATAGATATCATATAAACTATACAAAGGGTAACATATCTCTAGTTGACATTCTCCTCTTCCTGCCCATATAGTAGATGTCCAGTGTTACGTTATAGGGGCTGTGGTGGCTCAAATAATTAGAGCTCTAGGTTACTGATAACAACGTCAGGTTTTCAAGAGCTAGCACCGCCAAGTTGCCACTGTTGAGCCCTTGAGCAAGGCCCTTTACCCTGCCTGCTTTTGGTTGCTGTATCCTGGCTAAACATGCACTGTGACCGCAGCCTCCTCACTGGCACTGTATATGCAAAAAACAATAGGGTCACTAAAATATTAATCTTAATTCTGTCTATATTCTATTTGGCAATGATTTGACAAGTAGAAATTCTGACTGTCCATACAAGCTTCAGAGCACCTAATTTAATACTAGCCCTTGCATATCATGAATTTCTTTTTTACACAGCTGAAGATAAAACAACTTCATAGTTAACCAATTTGAGAATATGTCCACACAGTTAAACATATGTAGCTTTAGTCTAATTATCCAGCTATTGTTGGGACCCTCCACCCAACGTTAATTCTGCATGATTCTTGTAATTATAATGGTAGACATTCTGGCTGCTTTATTTAGCTAATGAAGAATGCTTCCATTGTATTCTGACTATTGCGACATTTATAAAATCCTCTTTGCAATTACAATCATGATAATACAGGGCTGTGAGTGTCAAACAAAGAAAAAGATCCCTTGCTTGCTGAATTTAGTGTGCAATGACCTGTAGTTTTAGTGCAGTAAATGTTAAACCTTAATTTGCTAGCGTTTTAGATGCATTTGGAAGAATTTGACTTCAGAAAGAAGGATTTCCAGAAAGACAATTCACCAATGCTTGTAAAAAGTGGATTCAGTATACTGAGGTCACAGGGATGTCTTTACTTTTAACATGCTATGGTACAGTGTATATTTATTAAGGCAAAGAAGAAAAAGATTTTCACTGCTATGAAGTGGAAAAGTTGGTTTCCACAGGCAGGATTTCAGATGACAGTCAGCATACAGAGAGAGATGACAAGTCTGATCCTGCCTGCATTCCTGAACTCACTGTCCTGCCAGCCAAGTCATGGAACATTCCTTTGTGAGGGATGATACTGTATGAGGAAACATATGAGTACGACTTGAGGCTGAACATAAGAGTAGTCATGGTTTCAATTAGATTGATCTAAAAATCTGCATTATACTTAGATGAATCTTTCTCAGAGAATCTTAAAGCAAATAATATTCAAAAAGTAATGTTAAATGTAAAACCCAACACATCCCCTTATCAAATAAATAGGGAACTCTAATCTGGTGGTCACCTAAAGAAAAACCTCATATTCCATGGTCTGACTGGCACTTATTATAGCAATATTTTTTTTCTTTGAAAATCTTGCACACTTTGATTGTAAGACCGGAAACATGCTCTTTCATTTTCATGGGCATGGCCATCAAAATCAGATCAGCTAAAGTGCTGTTTGAAGCACTGCGAAGTTTCAAAAGTGTGTAAAAATAATTTGGCTTCCAAGTAAAACAGTGGGAGAAAGTGCTTTCAGAAGTTTAAAAAGGAGTCTTGTGAGATTCTGAATGCAACTTTAAACATTAAGAAGCATGACTTTTGTTGACACTGAGTAAATCATAAACAACGACTAAAGAAATGTGTCTAGTCGGATTCATCTCTTACAGGCATCGTGTGAATGGGAGTGACTTTGATGCTGATTTCCATTTGATGATGCTTTCTATTTGATGATGCGTCTCCATCAAAGTCAGCTCACAACTCAGATTCCTTCCTCTCCTTTTGGACTGTGAAATATATGACACATTGCTTACATTTTTCACTGATATGTGGAATATTGAGAATTTGAACTTTGAATGATTCTGAAAATGAGAATTACTATTTTATTCAAACTCTAATACCTTTTTTTCAAATTGTACAATTTAAAAACTATGGGAAATATTAAAATAAATTTTATTTCATAGCAATTTTGACTAAAGACATTGTCACACAGCAGCTTTCCAGAAATCCCAGTGTAGAGTTTGATCCCTAGTGAGCAAGCCAGAGGAGAGCATGACAAGAAACACCCCCTGAGATTACATGGGGAAGAAAATAAGGTGGAGAATGAACAGACAGCAAAAAAAAAAGTGCATGCTTAATGTACCTGGATTATTTATCAGTTTTAATGCCTGTTATCTACTGCATATTGCACTGTGCAAAGTGTTGAATCTGTTAAAATGATTCAGTGATTAAGAGAGGACCTACCACTATATTTCCTATTCAAATGTTCTATCGTTTACTTTTGAATTTTCCCTGTAGCTGCTATAGGGAGTGGCACTTACTGCCATGGGAGAGTTACAGTTTCTCACGCAGCCATCACCTTCCCTAGCATGTTTTGTCTGAAGATCAGGTTGCCAATCTACAGACAGTTGAGCTCAAATTAGTTCCCAGTGACCTTTTTTCACTTGACTCTTCCAGACATTGTTTAAATATAGGCACTCTTCAGGCCTCAATCAGAGTCCTGTCATTCCAGTGGGAATCTACAAAAAAAAGATTTTCTGAAGAAAAAAGGAGCCTGTCACTCAACAGAATGTTAAATAGTGCTAGATAGGTCATTACTACCTTCATAAATGTTTAAAGCACTGATAAAAATAAATGTCCCAGACACCATGAAAGATGTCCTTCAGGAACATATTATAATGGACAAAAATGAGAGTTTGGCATGTTTTATCATTTTCTTTGAAATGTATGACTCACACTGAACATGGCTTATTGTCATCTTGGAGACTATATATATATGTTTTTTTTAAAGAATATTTTCTTGTGAATATTACTAAAAGATCTTTACAACATATGAAGCATATGTTTATAAGCAAATATATATCCGTTTAATAAGAAGAAGTTACTATAATGGAGGCACGCTGGTGTAGTGGTTAGCACTGTGGCCTTGCACCTCCAGGGTCAAGAGTTTGATTCCCGCCTTGGGTGTGTGTATGCCTTGTGATGTCCACGGAATATCCACCTTGTATCCTAGGTCCCCTGTACAAGAGGAGTTAAATAATACTTATTATAATGTAGTATTTATTATTATAAATTATACAATGAAATAATAATTTTGTCAATGTTTCTCCTCTAATAGTACAGTTGTACTATGCTAACGAGACCACCTGCCTACAGAACAGGTCAATTACTTATTTTTTTATTTTTTTATTATTATTTATTTATTTATTTATTTAATCTAATAGTGTCCAATATACACCAATTTGGAAATAATGTTTGCATTTTGAGACTATGTCAGAGAGTCCCCCTCTCTCTGTGTCTCCTCCTCCTCAATGTCATCTGTAAACCTGGGAATACAGGAAAAACATGAATGAGTGTGACCTGGGAATACTGCTTTTAATGGATTTCATATGAACAGTACACAGAGGTCTGTGGAAATTAGGAATTATCTTAACTGATACTTCACCCAAGCTTATCCAAGTTACAGTAACTTTGTGATATTTAATATTTTCTTGTGGAGTCGCAGTGGCACTGTATTTGTCTCTTTTGTGCACTTTCACTACATTACAACAACATTGTGATGTGTCAGTACTCCATGTCATTATAATAGTTTAAACATAATTGTTCAGTAAGTAATCATCACAAGTCAAATAAGTGTTGAAATGAAGTTGGAGTAAATATGAGAAGAGTTCCCATTATGCAATTATTGTTGGTAAAATGTCAGATATTTGCTTGCTATTAATGCTAAGGTGAGCGCCACCTGAGAAGTGGAAACCAGGGAATGCTCAGCCAGAAATATTAGTATTATTAGAGGCTCAGTCAAAAGTCTGAAGACAAATAAAGATGAGAGAGTTGAGAGATAGAGAAATACTAGACAGCGGGGGAGAGGTGAGTGGTGCAGAAGGAGGATCCAATGTTAGCATAAGCATCTGTGATAGGATGTAGGTCAAACACAAGCTGCAGGTGTACCAGCGAATGGGGAAATAGAAGCAAAAACAGAACATCTGGCTGGGACCTAGAGTGGCTAAAGAACCCCAAATATAGCCTTTGATTGTCTTGTACTATGGTAAGTTCCAGTTTGTTGATCTCATATATTTAAACAAAGTTTTTAATGGAAATGTGTTACATTTACTTATTTGTTATATTTACATGTTTTGATAAGCAATAATTATGGAAATAGGTCAAGTACATTTTCTTTCATAACTGATATAATCTTGATTTGTAAGAATGTTCTGTCACATGTGACATCAGATGAACAGGTTAAATCTAAATGATCAACTGACAAACAGTTCCACCAAATGCGCGTCCTGGGTGTATTCTCTGCATTGGGTCCACAAGCAGCCAAGAACCCAGACCAAGAAGTTCCTGTGTGAGGAGACACTTTTGAAGGAATGGCTTTTGTTTAAATGACAGCAGCTGACTGGTGTGTTGAAGATGAGAACCATTTACACTAGATTTCTCTATTGTGAAGAATCTTATTTTCATGTATGGTGTTCTCCAGAGGTGGGTAGTAACGAGTTGCATTTACTTCGTTATATTTACTTGACTAACTGTTTGAAAAAAAATTACTTCTATGAGTAGTTTTACTGCACCGTACTTTTAACTTTTACTTGAGTAGATTTGTGAAGAAGAACCGCTACTCTTACTCCGCTACATTCAGCTTCACTCTACTCGATTCTTTTCTAACCATTTATTCTACACATGCAGCTGATAGATCTACCGCATGACTGTTTCACCAACCAGACGCAGCAACAATAATCACATGACTCTGTTTGATCAATCAGGTCTTCAGCTGGTGTCCTATAAATTCATCCTACCTATGAATTCGTCCTACATATGCTCACTGCGCATGCACAAAAAAAAGTTTCCGCATCCTTCTCTAATTTTGCAGGACGCCCATAAATCCATGCTGCTACTACTGGGATCTTTCGGTTAGTGTACAATCTTGCTGTGGGTATAGAATACTTTTTTCATGTTTGTGCATATATGTTAACCTTAATTGTACATATAATGTTACTTTAACAGTAGGCTATAAGTATATTTCAGTACAGAATTAATCGGCAACACACGTTGTACATTTTTATGCATCCCAAAAAATATGCATCCCTGGCATCATGTACAAAGCATGTTTTGCTTGCAAAAGAACAGCTTCATACTGCAGTGTCTTGATTGAACAGGCCTCCAGAACTGGCTGAAAATGAGTACTTTAGAGTCTTGAAAGTACAATTCAACAGTTACACAAAAAATCAGAACTGCATAACCTTGACATTTAAAACCTATAATCAACATAATCTTGCCCATTTCATTTACTTTGTTTTTAAATTCTGTTAAATACATTTACCACTGTGTATGTTCATGTACTGTTCCCTTAAAACATGCTACTGTGTGTGTGTGTGTGTGTGTGTGTGTGTGTGTGTGTGGTCACATAGCTCTGCAACATGGAGGAGAATGCTTTTATTAGAAAAAATATCCTTTAATAGCTGAGCATATTAACAGTACAAACCTTGTCAGCGAAGTATGTAGGCAAAAAAATCTTCATTAATCAGCAAACATGTATTAAGTATATTGATTTATCTCAGTAGAAAGAGAACCCATTGTCATTTGGTTGACACCGTAAATAAATCCCTTCCATAACTATGTGCTACTGTATACTGTATGTATGCAGTTGTGTAACAGGAAATTGATTTTAGTTAACAGGAAGTTGACGTTACCAACAGTTCACTGATGCAAAACCTAGTACGTATATTATTATAAAATATTAAATTCACATGGATAAGGTCAATATACAGTACATTTTAGACAGAGTGCAAGTAGAGACAGAGTGCAAGCAGGACTAGCTATGACAACACAGCTAACAGTTAGGGCAGAAGGAAACAAAGATACAATGTGAAGATGCCCTAGGCTGAAGGCAGCCACTCACCCCAATCCTGAGTGAACAATCCTGAGTGAACTTATGAGAGTGAGAGATGACAGCATCCAAAGCATCCTAAAGGTAATAAAAGCATTAACTAGTTTTTCTGCATTGTGCAGAGATTTTTTCCCTTTATATTTCTAAGATGAAAGAAGGCTGTCCAAGTAAAATTATCAATATAAAGCTTCAAATAAAGGGAAATAATAATGGCAAGGTGTTTTACTGTTGCAGCTGATTAAACAGAAAGATTATCCAGAGTTACTATGTAATCAGAAAGCTTAGTTCTTGCTTTTTGTGGTCCTAGCTGGTGTCTCTTATCTAGCTTTGCTGAAATACAGTATATAACTGTGTGTCATCAGCATAACAGTGGACACTAAAACCAGTTTTATAATAATTTTACCTAAAGGTTTAACATACATGAAGGTTACCTAAAATAACATACATGAAGAGAAAAGCGGTGGGCCTAACATGAAACTTTGTCTTATTATGTGTGGACAAGTCACCATTTAAATTAAATAAGACCTGAGCCAATAGAGAGCTATTCCCTTAACTTCTACAACATTTTCCAATCTATTAAGGGTAGGTTAGAATGCTATGATCAGTGGAGTCAAAAGGTCATGCAACTCAAGCAAAGAAGCACACAGGCCAGTAGTAGGTAATTTACCACTTAACCATTGCTGTCTCTGTGATATGATAAAGCCAAAGTCCTGGCTGATGCATTTGAGCAAAACTGCTGTGTTGCTTTCATGCCATTTGAAATGTTACCAATTTAATGTGATGCCTTTAGGTGCATGTGGGATTCTTATACCAGGGTGGTAGATATTCTTCTTAATTATTTTTCTTCTAAGAGCTACAATATCTGGAGTATTAGCTGTAGAGATTAACCAGATACCATGTACCCAGATGAGATTAAATTTCTTCGACATATCCTGTAGCCTTTACACACACAGGCTCATCCAACACAAATACAGTTTTATTCTAATCAGAACCATCATATGACTTCAGTTACTACAAAGTATGTGATAAGGACTTTCCCATTATATGCAGAACCCTAGGCTTTTGAATTCAGGAGGCTTAAACACAGTTAGGGGCAGGCCTCATCTAGTGCTGGCAATGGGTGGAGCAACTTTGGCACATAGAAAGTGTAGTCCATAAATACACTCACGAACATATCCATTTTCAATGCCGACAATCACAGTTCTATTATGCATGTATGCACACGGCAGAAGCTGTGGGCCTGTAGCACAGAGCCAAAAAGGCCTACAGCACATTAGAGTGAAAAGAAAGTGCAAACCATTATGCACTCATTTACCAACAAGTTTACTTTCTTCACAGATACATTTTTTTTTTGCTGCTCCATGTACTGAGTGACAAGATATTTTTTATGCAGATAGCAACTTAAAAAGAAAAATCTTAAAACAGAAACAAGAATCTAAATCAGAGTTTACTGATGGCTTAAGGTGCTGTAGTCAGTAGTGTGGTACTAATGCTCTGACTGAGCCAAAGCAAGACAAAGGAAAAGAAGCGTTTAGATGATGGCCTGCTGGGACACCAGCCCTCCACTATCATTACCCAGCTTTTAATTACATCATGTCTGAGGAAGGGGCAGAAAAATACTGGTTTCTTATGTATCGAAAACAAGACCTCAATGATGAGATGCACATGATTCTTAGAAGGGACATCTGTGGGAAAATATATAAAAACCCTTTAGGGTTTTCCACATTTTATATTATACACTCATCTTAAAATCCTTTTTTTCACACAACACTCCACAATGACAAAATAAAAATGTCTTTGGAGTGGTTTGTTCATTGATATAAAAGAGAATGTCTGAAATATCCCATTTACATACAGTATGTATTTAGACCCACCACTTAGTACTTGGTTAAGGCACCTGAGAAACCAATGACAGCCTCGTCTGATTGTGAACGATGCTACAAGCTTGGCATGCATTTTGTTTGGGAGTTTCTTTAATTTTTCTAGGCAAAATCATTCAAGCTCCACCAGGTTGGATGGGCAACATCGATGCACAGCCATTTTAAAGTCTATCTCATTCTCTATTGGACTCAGGTCCAGACTCTGGCTGGGCCACACTAGGACTTTTACGGAGGTGTTCTAAACCCACTCCTGCAATTTCTTGATTTATGCTTTGGATCATTTACATTGAAATGTAAACTGTGACCCCTAGCTTGAGATCCTACACACTCTGGAGAAGGTTTTCATGCAGGATAGATTATTCACTATCGCTATCACATATTAGGTGCATAAATTTTCCCTCTTTCCCTCTAGTCTCTTAGTCCCAGTTGCAGCAAAACATCCACAGTATGGTGCTGCCATCACCATGTTTGACTGTACGGATGGTTTAAATAATGTTATATGCAGTGCCTGATGTCTTGATTAAAAATCTGAGAGTTCTTTAGGGGCTTTTTTGGCAAACACTCAGCAGGCTGTCATGTGCCTTTTAATGAGAAGTAATTTCTGTCTGATTGGCTTTTAACTGAGGGGAGCACAAATATTTGTGGTGGCTCTTAGTGAAATTTGGGTTCACTCCCAATATCAAAGTGTTGTACAGTGACCTTGAGAGTGTACTGAACATTAACAGTGGGTTATGTGGACCTTTTACACCATACTTAATGGGATAGTAGTTAGAGCTGCTCTGTGTCCAGAGAACCATTATTATACAAGGTAAGAAGGAATGGACAGAGAGACATTGCTATTGCTACATGTCTCGGATCATTGTCTAATGTTATGAAAAGTGAATCTTTGTAATAATGTACTGTATGTACAGCACTGTGAAAATCTTGAGCCACCCCTCAATTCTTTATATTTTTCCTCCAAAGAGCCAGACATTATTGTATTTTAATGTAGTCTTGAGGAAAAATCTTCAGGTAACCAGTTTCGGAGGAATGTTTTTGTTTGATAAGTCACACAGTGACATACTGTATGAATCCTTCAAGCATAAAAAAATCTAAGTTAAGGCATGCTCCAGTGAGAAACGGTCTAGCTGCCGCTGAGCATGGCCCTGTGTGGTGTGGGGGATAGGTGTGGTGACTGAGGACTGTTCCACTCGATGACTATGACCTTGGACATGACTTACTGTATGCATGCAATTTTTCTGTGATGGCTTGTGACTGCAGTCACTCGATAGTTGTATAGGACTAAAATTACCACAAATATTTTTGTACAGAAGCTTCCACTAATAAATTTAAAATGGCTTATTTCAAAAATGTAATACAAAGAATGAACCTTGCTTGTAAATAATCTAGCAGCATCAACATTGTGGCATATACTAGCCTGCATTAATCCCAATTGTAAACTATTCATGGATCTGCAGGCCATGTTCGTGGACTTTTTCTGATTTCATTGGATACCACAGAGCATTTTATACCCACTCAAGGAAAATAGTGCACACAGACTCATTCAGTTAAGCATTTTTTTGCAGAAGCTCCTCAAGAGGACCTCATATGGAGAGCACATGTGTGGAGGGAGAAATGTTTGTCACTTCGCTGGCTCTTCAAGGAACCCTTTTAATGACCATGGGTAAAATAAGTGTTGAGATGCTTTTGATAGCTGATTGCAGTTAGCTGCTAACTGGTTACTTGTATTATGTGTTCCCAAGTCACACATCTTAAAATGTTACACCAATTTTGCGATGCCCATTCTCCCTTTCACAAAGATCTCCTTTCACACTGTGGATATCACTCTGACATCCTCCACTGCTGGCTTAAAGGTGCAACAACAACGACTCCTAATTCCATCTACATCCCTTTCACACAGAACGGCAAGTCATAATAAAGGTGTAACATTCTCATATAAAAGTAGCTTCTGTCTTTCTTACTCTAAAATGTACAGTACTTGCATACACAAACACATTCTGCATCCTTCATTCACAGAGGGGTATCTCATTTCCATAGAGGAAAATGTCTCATTGTTATTCTAGTGGTGACACCTCAAATCTGCGCTAAAATAGGGAATAAAATATTTATGCTGTAAAATTATGGCACTCTTCATTGTCAATTTACCTGGACATAAAAGTGCATTAGATGAATCGTGCATTCCAGCACAGGCAAGTCAGAACAGACTGGGGCAATGAGGCATCATATTCCCATTAGCTACAAGAGAATGAGAAAGAGTTAGAGAGAGAAAAAGGGAGGGGGAAAGTGTGGAGCAGAAATTAAGCTTTTCGCCATCCACTATGAGTGCACACAAAGATTATCTTACATCTTTCATTCCGAACATATGTAATGTCGCACAGCTATCAAAGCTATTGCACTTCAGAAACCTCAAAGCATAGCCTGGGACACGAAGATTGCTGTCTTTCTAACTAATAACCCATATATGGACCTGTTTGCTGTTACTTATCAGCTTCTTGTGCTTGTTTTGTTCACATAAAAAGCATGAGTCCTCCCATTAGGCCTCTAAAGATGAATTAGAATATGTAGCATACAACTAAGAAACTAGAAGATTAGTTATAATTGATACGGATATAATATTCATTTAGTCTTTAAATGTTCTATTATGTGTCCTGGTATGCAGAGAAGGAACACATTCCTGGGCATGTGGAGGCAGATTTGCTGCCTGTAGGCTGGTGCGGCTGTAACCCAGCACCTCCTTAGCTTCAGCATGTGGGGGTGGGGATGGAAAACATCCCATTTTAGATATAAAAGTCAGCACAAAGCCAGCAATGGAGAGCACCTACCTTATTTTATTGACAAACAGGTCGGATAATTCTATAAACCTGCATCTTCTCCTTAACAAATAGCACAGAAGTTTATGCCTGCCATAGACTGAGCCAATCTACCAGAGGTTACACAGCACTATTGGTTTAAAACCACCTAGCTTTTAGGTTTCTACTCGGGCATGGCTCCACAGGACCTCTGACAGTCTGCTCTGGTGTCTGACACCATGGCATCAGGACATGACAAACATTTAGACTGACACTTTTTCCTTCTCTGGGTGAAACTAGAGTAAATTTTCGATTATTATTTGGAATAAACAAGACATCTTGAGTTCTGTAAACAAAGATTAGTCTGTTGTGAGGATAAAATAATTGTCTACATGTTTTTGTTTGCATTGTGGTTTGCATGAGAGCAGACAAGCAAATTGTATCCTACAGAATCTACCAGCATTGATCAAGTGATATATTTTTGCATTACATATTTTACTATATAATTAACTGTTATCCATTCATGAAAAGAAACAAACAGCCTCTACAGGGGTCCATCCGATCCAAACACAACTTGGCACAGGTTTTGATGCCTTCCCTGATGCAACCCTTCCATTGTATCATTGCACTGCATCCAGTGGCTGGGGTTTGGGCATTGGGTGGGAATAGAACACAGGCCTTCCACACTGTAGGTGAGAAACCTACCATCAAGCAACCATTGCCCAAAAATAATTGTATAGTGTTATTAAAGAAACATTACTAATATACTGTAGATACCCTCAAATGTCCACCATTGTTTTCTACTGATAGAGAGCCCTTTGAATGTATCTGGTATCCTTTATATTTTTTCACCCTGTCCCTCAGACAACTTGAGTCCACCACTGTTTCTTATCTATGGCAATTAGCTTCTGAGGTGGGTTTAGCTAAACAGTATTATTATTATTTAGCTAGTTTTACTAGCCCAAAAAAATAACCAACACAAAAAAAGCAAATTGTTCAGTTATGTAGGATTTTGTTAATATCATAAGTATTTTTTTTTTAATTGACAAGACAATAATTTTTTTAAGTTTAAATTTCACCCTCATAGTAGAATAAAACAATCAATAATACACAGAGGAACAATGGGTAAGCCCTAAATGCAAGTGAATTTGTTATCTTTACAAAAGAGATATGCACCAGGTTGTGTTTACTGTTTGTGGAGACACTGTGTAGTTAACAGTGCCTGTTTATACAGGTGAGGCCACTGTCCATTCATTCACCCCCTTTTTAAGGTAGCCAATGTCTTCTTATAGGAGGACTAGTGTCGGGTTAAAAAGCAGCGATGTCAGTAGGTTTTTAATAAATTCCACCTTTCAAACTCGATCTAAATAAGAAAGTGTAATTTCCTGTACCTGCTCAGGTGTATGACCTATCAGCGTTGATTCATGTGTGATTTCTTTTCCCTTCTCTTTTTTAACAACAGCAACCACATTCAGGTTAATACACAAAACTGGCAGGGCCACTCTACTGTACAGAACCAAAGTTTTTTTTCTTTATATTATTGCATTTGCTTTTTTTTTTAACAGGTATTCATTCACCAGTAAATACAAATTTATAACTCATTTATTGGTGCCCTATGAATAAATCCATATGAGACATGGATGGATTTAAAAGAAATACCCTCAAATATTGTTAGGTGTTAGGGGAACTGTAGTTCTCAGTGATTCAGCAATTCTGCAGGAGCTGCATCCCAGCCCATCTCCATTTCCCCATTCACACCCCTCAAAAAACTACCCTCCCCACATACACACACACACATGGGGACACACAAACACAAAAGCACACCCTGTTTCTCCTTTAATCCATTGTCTTGACTCAGATTGTTTTACTGAAATCCTGGGTTGGGTTATTTGACACTTGTTCAGACTTGTGTACTGAGTGAAATAAAGAAAACTGTTTTATCTATAGACTTTGCACTAACTTTAATGTAACAATGCGCAGGCACTGTTACAAAAAAGGCCACATTAACCTAAAAGATGGCCAGATGTTTGGGATAAAACAGCATCTTTGGTAATTAATGCTTGAGCAGTCTTAATAAACCCCTGTATTGTGCAGTAACCATGCATTCTTTATAAACTGAAAATTTTATTACTAAATGCATTAATAAACTCCATCTGCGCACATGCTCATAGGTGTTTAGGTGTCATCTATATGTTTGTTAATACATTTGCTGCAACATTAAAAACTTTTTTTTAATTCAGTTGTATTTAAAAAGTCATAGAGCACAGGGTGTGGTTGCTCTTCATGGTGGTGATGGGAGTGGTTTGTTTCAAAACGTATGTTCCTATTGGTCTGATGAAAGAAGTAAAGCAGCATTACCTGAGGCAGGTAGGCAAATAAAGAGAGACGTTCAACTTGTTGCTCATCTGCCCTTCTTTATGTCCTGCAGAGACACACAATATTTACTTTCATGAGGGTTCTGTTGCTTTTTTGGGAAGTGGTTTTGGGAGTAGGTTTGATATGTGCCATATTTCCTGCTTCAGATCTGGATCTAAACAAAAAGGTGAGTTGCTTGCTAAAATATATGAGCTATCATAGTAGATTTCTTTTTTTTTCTTTTTGAAAACAAGTTTTATGAAACACTTTAATAAACTGTGAAGATTATTCAGGTAATTGATGTGTATTATGCCAACTTCATGGAGTTAGTTAATTCTTTAAATTCTGACCGTATTATTGATCTTAAGGCGTATTATAGTATAAAGTAAGTGCTGCACAAATTTCAACAAATACAGTGGAAGTAATTAGTCAGTAGTATTTTTCAACAGAGAAAGACCGGGAGTTTAAACCCTTAAAGAAAGTACCTTAACATGGCTTCATAGGTGTGGGCCTTTGTATGCCTGTGCACGCATTGTTTGTGTGTGTGTGTGTGTGTGTGTGTGTGTGTGTGTGTGTGTGTGTGTGTGTGTGTGTGTGTGTGTGTGTGT
>JAQMYL010000015.1:18168922-18184967 GCA_030014365.1 Clarias pachynema | reverse complement strand
TGTACTTCAGTAAACGTTCACTAAAGTAACAGTACTTTTACTTAAGTACAAAATTTTATTACTCTTTCCACCTCTGGTTATCATTGACCAAGCTTTGACGAGAGGGGACGGAGGAGCTGTGAGTAGTCTGTGCACATAGGGAGTGTCTGGTTCTGCTGTAAAGTGGTATTGGTGCAACAGTATTAGAACAATTTTTCAAGTGAGTATACCTGGTATACATCCTTATACCCTAATATTTCGTTTAATAGCGTTTAGCTTTGATTACAGCACACAGTGTGATGGCACACAATTCGTGCCAATTCCCAATATGAATCATGAATTGAATTTGCCCATGCCATCAGAGAAGAAAAAAAGTTGATTCATGGTATAAACCTGGTCATTCAGTACATTCAGGTTGTCAGCACACTTCAGACAAACAGTAAGGTATCTTTTGAAAAGAGCCTTTAAAAAAAAGAAGAAGAAGAAGAAGACTAGACATGAAAAGCCAGCTTTAAAAGACCAGGAAGTTAAAGGAGAATGGGGTATATGGGTGACAGTGGTGCAACTTACAGGATGCCAACCAAAGGTACAGAGCAGTACTAAGGGGGAGCATGTTTGGTTGTCTGTTTGTTTTAAGTAAGGCTGGAAAATCAGCCTTAAGGGAGTAAGATGAGAGAGAATGAGACCTACAGTTGGTGGTAATGTAACCTTCTGGATTCCAACCTCCATTTAGGAAGAAGAAAGAGGAAGAAGAGACCTTTCACACAGGCTCTTCCTTAAACAGCGTCTGGTCTAACTTACTCAGTCATCCCCAGAGAAAGAAAGCGCATTACATCATGAATCTGGAACACAGAGACTGTTAAAAATTCAAATCAAAACATGATAGGTTTTGCTAAAATGATAACCACTGCACTATTCCTCAATTTGCTCCTCCTAAGCTCAAGCTTTAGTGAAGATACAGGTGAGAAATGTAACTTAATACAAATGATAAAGCTAATAAGAACGTTTATTAAAAGGAAGGTGTTTTAAATGTGAGGAACGATGCATGTTGGGTCCTGTTATTTATAAGAAAGTAATCAGTAACAGTCCATAAGTTGTGTGCCTCTTATACACAGCGAATTACCAATGTAAAAATTTTCATATATAATTTTACATGTATTACAATTCTTCATTTAATGTTGTGGAATGTACATGAGACATCATTCCTATTGTTGTTTTTTTCTCTGCTCATATAAACAGCTATAACCGTCATTCCTTCCATATTCTTTCTTTCCTTATTTCTTTCATGCTTGTGAAGTTAATGAGACAAAACTTTCATACAATATGTAACATGATTATCAGTTAAAAGTTGATGATTATCAATGATCACTTTATTAATTAAACATTTAAAGTTTTTAGTCTGTTGATGCGAAGCGTCCTCCATACTAGTCTCTGTGTCAGTTGTTACCATAGAAACAACTGAACGCAACTGAATTCGCGCATTTAAACTGATTTTACTAACATTGCCGTCAGATCTGCTGTAGAAAAATAATTAATATCTTCAAACCAATCAGATTCAGTTATTACGTGCTGTAGTGTTTAACTAACACATTAGGAGAAGGCAGTACCATCAGTCTCCTCATAACAAGAACCAGAGTGCAACCTATGGGAGATAAAATATTACAGGGATTTGTATGAGACGCAGTGAGTGCGTGGAATCGAGAAAATGCCCCTCCTCTCTCTCTCTCTCTCTCTCTCCCTCACTCTCAGCCTTTCTACCACAACAGAGAGCAGAGAACGCGCTTCTCATTGGTCGGGACTCAGTGCGGAAGCGATCGGGGGGCGGGACTGAGTGCGCGAGAAAAAGAATTTAACGTTCAAGTTTAGAATAATGCTAACATTTGCACAAGCGGTTTTCTATCACTCATTTGCGCGTCGCATTTTCACGTATGTCACTCACTCAAAATCACTCACACGAAATGTCACTAAATAAACCACTGAATTTATAATACTGTGAATATCCACTGGTCAGTGATAACATTATGACCACCCACCTAATATTGAGTAGGTACCCCTTTTGCCACCATAACATAATGGTCTATGTGTTCTGACACCTTTCTATGGAAACCATCAACATTTTCCTCAATTTGATCTACACTAATGCTTCTATTGGATCAGACTACACGGGCCAGCCTTCACTCTCCGTGTGCATCAGTGAGCCTTGGCAACCCATGACCCTTTCCCCAGTTCACAGGTTTTCCTGTCTTTAATTACTTTTGGTATGTCCTGACCAACCTATGCCTGAGAACATCCCACAAGGGCTGCAATTTTGGGTTTGCTCTGACCCAGTCCTCTAGCTGTTACAATTTGGCCCTTCACTGTGATATATAGGCAGCAAGTGAATCTTTTTTTTTTCTTGAAGTGACTTTGACATGGTCCATATTATGAAAACCTGTGCCAAGTTGTGTGCGGATGGTCCGCTGAGGCAACACCTTGATGGGAGCAGCCGAAAGACTAACAACAACATGCCGTTGTTAACTTTTATCTTTCAAACTCAAACAGCTTATATACATACAGTACCAGTCAAAAGTTTGGATGAAAGTTTGTTTTTATTTTCTACATTCTAGAACAATACTGATTCCCCCCCCCCTCCCCGCCCCCCAAATCTATTGTGTATGGCATTCGGTAATTAGGTAACAACAGTAAGAACAGTTAGCTTTTATTTTAAGATACAAAGTTCAGCTGTTATATTGCTGGAATATTTCTTGAAAAAACAGTATTGTCAAGTGCATTTGCAAAAGCACCATGATGAAACTGGCTCTCATAAAGACCTTCCCAGGAAAGCAAGACCAAAACTTACCTCTGCTGCAGTTTAAGTTACCAGCCTCAAAAATCACCAAATAACATCATCTCAGATTAGAGATGATATGAAGGCTTTACAGGGCATAAGTAGCATACACATTGACATACATATCAACTGTTCAAAGGAGATTATTGCATATTTTGGATACTTTAAGTATTGTTTTACACTGTAGAAAGAAATAAAAATCTGAAAAGACTATGGAATTAGAAGGTTTGTGAAACTTTATTCTATACTATAAAATAAGAAAATAATGTATGAGGTGTGTTAAAATTAAACCGGGACTTGGGTGAAATTTCTCATGAATGAAGGCATAAAACGAACTGTAGTCCCTCAAAATAAAAAATAATTAAAGAAAGAAACAATACCTTTCACCACTACACCCTCCACACCCTCTCCTGTCCCTTATTTCTGTTTCACAGATTTGGCAACCCTAGTCTGTAGTATAGTTCTTGCTATAGTCAATAACTGAGGTACAAAGGTACAAAGTTGGTGAAGACAATCACCAGTTCTCTTCAATGGTTTCAGTGGAGGAGGACTTGGGATCCCATCAGCTGCAGCGACTGGTAGATCTGTTGACAGTCCATGAGTGTGAAGAGCTGCTTATGACTCTCTCCAACCCAAAGGAAGACATCGACGGTCAGCTCTTTTCTGAAAACATGAACCAATTCCTACTGCCGTCCCGGACCTTAAGAGACACAGGTATAGAAATTCAGTCCCTAATTTTAACAGAAATTTCTTCACAAACACAGAATCCACAAATCAGGGGCCTGGATTATAGAATGAAATGTTGCTTATATCCTAATAGCAAAAAAGACACATTATTACCTGGTTTCCCTGGAGACTTAATGCAATGTGTGTTTATCACTTGAAATACGCCAGAGTGCTGTATGTCAGGTTGTTAGCATTAAAATATTCCACAAACTCCTCCAACAGGGTGATTCTGTTAACGTGCCCACACAGCGTTTATCATTAAAGCAAGAGACAGAAACATAATCATGTAACTGTGGGAGTGGGAGTCATATGAATATTACACTGACAGCTCTTAGTATGCCAGGCTCTGTACTGCAACTATCTGAGCATTATAATGTGTATGTGTGTTTGTGTGTGTCTTAGATAAAGTGTACCACTGTCATCCAACTCTAATACATTGGCTCAAGAGTCATGGTGAGCAAATGTACTACGACAGGCTGTCTCGCGCTCTTCAAAGGATCGGAAGGACCGACATTGCAATAGGTTATCTGTGCACATGCTCACATTCTCTCTCTCTCTGTCTCACGCACACTCCATATATCAGTGTATATACAATGCAATATACCCACACATAGAATATATGGTGAGTATATACTTACCATATTTGGACCATATTTTGCCTTCAGAACTGCCTAAATTCTTTGTGCCATATGATCAGCAAGATGCTGGATGGAAACGTTCCTTAGATATTTTGGTCCATATTGACATGATCGCCTAACGCAGATTTATTGACTGCACATCCATGATGCAAATCTTCTGTTCCACCACATCCCAAAGGTGCTCTTTTGCTTTGAGGTCTGGTGACTCTGGATGCCATTTGAGGATAATGAACTCGCTGAACTCATGAAACAGTTTGAGATGATTTTAGCTTTTTGACATGGTACGTTATGCTTAAAAAAAAAAGAGGGATAGACCTGGTCAGCAAGAGTACTCAGATAGTCATTTAAATGAAGCTCAATTGGGACTAATGGGCCCAAAGTGTGCCAAGAAAATATCCCTATTACCATTACACAGTTACCATAACATCATGACCACTGACAGGTGACCTTGAACAACATAGTTTATTCTGTTACACAGGTACCTGGAAATGGGTGGGATATATTAGCCAGCAAGTGAGCAAGTAAACATTTTGTCCATGAAGTCGATGTGTGTTAGCAGAAAAATGGGCAAGCATAAGAAATTGTGTACCTTTGACAAGGGTCAGAGCAACTCCAAAACTGGGAGTTCCCAGTCTACACTGGTCAGGACCTACCAAAAGTGATTCAAGAAAGGAAAATTAGTGAATCAGCAAGAGGATCTGTCTGGCCCATGTTGTAGAATAGATAGAAGACCTACTCTAGAACTAGAAGAAGAGTTACTGTAGCTCAATTGTTAAAAAGGTTACATACACTGTTTGAGTGGGAAAAGTAGGGGACCTACTCAACATTAGGTGGGTGGTCATATACATATACAGTATATTAAGTTACACTGCTTTAAACCTTACAAACATGTTGACGCTTCAAAGTTCTCTTTGTTATTTGTGCCTTACAAACTGTAAAATGTATGAATGCATTGTGGTATTTATAAGCCCTTACTGTATGAGACAGTGTGTTTTACAGCGTGCCATTGTCTGACAGTTTTCCGTCCAGCATGCATATGACTCCACAGCTGAGTAGCTATGAGAAGGTGTAAATGATCTGAGAGCAGGTTTGCTGAAGCTGACAAATTTGCTAAAGTCAACATCTTTCATCTGGTCATACATCGTCCTTTGTTAAAGGGACAGAGAATTAGAGAGAGAGAGAGACAGACAGAGAGAGAGAGAGAGAGAGAATGACAAGAATGACAAGAATGACAAGTCCAAAGATACTTCTGTGAAAGCATGGCTCAGACAGAAAATTATTTTCTTGTATAGAAGTAGGATTTGTGTCCCATGCTGCAATTACACAAATTTGAATTGTCAGAATGTAAATAGTGGGACACATAAAATCTATAGGTCAACTGCATTCCCTTATGCTGCCGAGTTTGAATCTGAGTGTGGTTCATTAGACTTTCAAGATTTATAAGCCTGGCACAGAGTGTTTATCTCATTGGAAACTATTCAACATATTTCAGCTATTGCATATGCCAGTGTATGAACATGAAATAAATAGTAAAACAACTGTTTAGGCTGAAGGCATTCTTTGACTGTAAAAATCATAATGCCTATTTGTATATGCTGTATACAATTAATAAATGTAAAATAATGTTTATATTTATAAGTATTAAATATTAATAAAAGTTTAATTCCACAATATAATAGAATAACAATAAAGTAGTAACTCAGCTTGTTGTGCTTTTGTGCTTTAATCTTGAAGAGATGGGGAAGAACATTAACCAGGACAAGACTCTGGCGATGCAGCGTTATGTTGAGGAATACCATGAGCAGGTCAACAAAATGTCATTTCATTTAACACACCCTTCAGCTGAGAAAGCAAATCCCAGAGAAACACATCGTTCTGAAAAACAAGGTAAGGAATGATTTCAGCATATTACATCATTAATGGTTTTGAATATTGCTAAGTTTATAGGGGGCATTTCAACAGTGGTCTTTATTATTGGTCAAAAAAATATTTATCAAAATCTAGTGCATTTGAAGAAACTATGTTTGCATAAATATATATGCAGAGACTCACTAATGTAAACTTTGATGTGAACCTGTATCATGCAAATGGGATAGGAGTCCTGATGGGCAAGGTACCTAAAAAAATAGCCAAAGTCAACTTTAAGTAATGTGATGGTTGAGCTACACTGTTTATAAATCCTGACTGGCTGGTTGTATTAATATTTGTGAAGCTAAAAAGTAAGAAGGAATATGGACACTGATCTTTTAAATCAGTGGAAGATGGAGATGGAAAATCCTATACTAGACGAGGAGTTCTCTCCACCATAAACTGTCTTTTTAAATCCCAAGATTTTTCAGCTGTGAGTATTCATGGGAGGTCTTTGCTTCGGGATCTTACCTTGCAGTTACACGGCTGGAATGAAGCCTTGAAAGACGGCATGTACAATGTTTGGAACATGTGAATAGGTTTATGCACACCCCATCAGTGCATACCTGTCTCTCTTACCAAGTACACAGAGAAGAATTTCAGGTCCTCTGTGATTCATTATCAAAAGTCATTGCAGCAGTGATGTATGTACATCAGAACTACTTATTTAAGAGTCCTGTATTTGAAGTTTTGTGCTGATGCTTTGGCAATATAGGTCACAGATTGCAACCTAAACACTGCGACATTGAACTCAGAAGGCAGAGTTGTCTAAGGTTACATCCACAATGACTCAAATTAATTCTACGTTCATGTGAACAACTAGGTGTAACAAATAAGTAATTCAACAAGTCTTTTTACCAACCGAACTTTTACCAACCAAAATGCTGTATACCAAGCAATAAGTCAGTCCCAGCAGGCAATCTAACTAGGATTACATGGTTGACAAGACTGCCATTCCTGCTCAAAACAACTAAACTGGAGGTTCAGTGTGGGGCAGTGGCTAATATGAGAAGGGACAAAACTCTGCAATATCAATTAATAATAACCTACTGTTCCGCATCAGGTCTGTGTGCATGGAGTTTGCATGTTCTTCATGTCCTTGGTGGGTTACCTCTGGGTTCTCCGGTTTCTTCCCACAGCTATGCCCATAATGTGTGAATGCGCATGTGAATGTTAAACGGAGCTCCTACCACAGTCATACAAATAGAAATAAATACAATGGTCACCATTGGCCTGCATTGTCCCTAGTTAGACTACAGAGGTTGCTTGATGGACGTATGGAATAAACTATTGCAATTCAATTGCTTACTTCTATTTACATATACAGTACAATATACATTTTATCTTTGTGGATAAATTCTGGTGAGTTTAGATCCTATTTCAGGAACACTCGGCATAAGGGAGTAAAATGTTGGGATTCAAATTCAGTGCAATGCATCATTTACATACACATTCACACCTATGGGTAATATCTCTAAGCCAGTCCACCTGCTGGCATGTTTTTTGGGTGGTTGAAGGTGTTTTATTCCCTAATTAAAAAAAAGAAAAAGAAATGCGTTCTAAAGCCTGCTAGGTTAAGCAGTGTTTGAAGCAAGGCAAATCCTGTAAAACATGTCATACATTTTTTTATTAAAATTTTTATAAATTAACTGCAGAATACTGTTTTTGTTCAGCTTCTAGTTGCATTTTTTGAACATCGGCAAAAAACAATTGAATTATTGTTATCACTAACAGTTCTAATTGTGTTCCCATTTCTTTGTGTAATTTGTGTTGCTATTGTTGTTTTACAGTAAGGAGCTTGTCTTGGAAGAATCTGGACCTGGTGGTGGAGCGGCAACCAATGCCACCCTATCAGCGCAACATGCTGGATGGTGTGTGGCCTTTGTTTTATGGCCTTGTCCTTGGAGTTGGTGGTGCACTGCTCTTAGGTGTACCTTTATTGTTCTTTATCTTACATCTTTCAGTATGTGATCTCTCTGGTCAAGCTTAATCCAACAACAATTGCAGCACCAGTAACACAACATACAGTATTGTTCCTTTTAGCTTGATGTTGTGCTAGTATTAGAGAAGATTCCACTAAAATGTTCCAAGGCAGAAGCTACAGTACATGATTGTTAAATAGAGTATATATTCAGAACATTAATTTTAAGCAGTATTGTACTTTAATTGATTTTAATATGGTATTTTGCATGTTTTCCAATGTTAGTACAAGGCTAATGGCTAATGTTCATACCTTATGTACACTATATCAATATTATCTGACATTATTCAGAATGCAAATGTGTGATTCTACTATTTGGAAACTGAATTGTCAATTAAGTTATAGTTTCACATTAAACATGTTTCAAATAATTTTAAATAATTCATTTTATGAATTAAAAATACAGTTTAGCAGATTTTGTCAGTATCTAGAGCTAAAGGTATTCATGATGTATTCTTCCACTACAATAGTTTTCAGCAATATTATAGACAGGAAATGTCATTGTGCTGGTGATCTCTTGCCAATCTTCGGGACAGCTGTGTACGAATGCACCACCTCTGGATGGAGACAGGCTATATGTTGCCACTACCCATTTTCAGTGTGCCTGCCTTGTGTGGAGGAAAAACTAATTATCTAGCCTAGCTTGTTGTCCCCTGAGTGTACCCATAACCCCTGAAGCAATGCACTGGGCTAATAACAATGACAATGATAACAGACAATGCAACCTGCACAACAGCACTCAGAAAGTGACACAAAAGATTGGTCAGTAAGAGAAAACTATGCTGAGAACAGACTATGCTGAGGATGGCTCATTATAATCAGCTGAGCACTTTATTATCAAATTAGCAATGTAACTGTGCAAAATTATTTAAATAGTCCAAACATCAACAAATAGTTTAAATATTCTCTCTGCCTTTCCCTTTTTCTTTTGCTCTCTCTCTCTCTCTCTCTCTCTCTCTCTCTCTGATTTCTATTTCTTCTATAATTGAACTAATTACTTCATTATACAAATCTAGCCTAATGTGCTCCTGAACCAGGCAGAACAGATTAATAATGGTGCTAAGCAGCAATTAGTGACAATTAGTTCATAAATCAACATCTAAACAAATTACAGTGTGGTGGAGGTTGGAACTGAACATTCAGATGACTGGTAGGCCAAGAGGGCATGGTTTGGAACATGTTTGTCCTGTCTTGTGGAGGGCACCACCAATGAGACCTGCTGTTTGGAATTTAGGCTAATCACCACATGCAGAGAATGCAGACACTACAACGCCCTGATTTACACTTTGTTTACAAAATTAGTGAATTTTAAATCCAGGCGGGACAGTAGTCCTGATCATCATGATCACAAAGGAATACATGCTGGCTACAACACATTTCGTACTGCCTGAATTTCTTTATACTGTGTATGAGTCCAGTGTGACTGGAAAATAATTATTCATATTTACGGTAATTCTGTAAAATTGCTTTGCAATAGTATCCATTGTTAAAAGCACTATAAAAATAAAATTTTATTCAATTTAACTTAAATAATTAATTATATTAATTTAAATATCTACAACTCACTAATGCTTAAATGTATTAAGCATGTTTTCTAGAAGGGGGTAAATTTCATGCTGCTTTAAATAAAGATTGATGGGAAGCATTACATCTTTCAAGTGTGCCAACACTGATGAAACAACAGCATTCCGTTTGTGTTATTATATTCTTTACAGAATGACAATAGAGTAGGCAACATTTGCACAAATTGCTCTTGAGCCCTTGTTAAGTAGTTGTTTGTTAATTCTGAAATCATAGTTACGCATTTACTGTACGTCTTTGTAATGATCATAATTAAGAGTATTAATTATCCTCATTTTTAAGGAAATGTCTATTAATTCTTAATTACCGTATAACCGTTCAATCCCATATTTGTTGGATGTCATCAGGAATGTTAAATATATTTCTCATACATGTCTTCACTGGTTTTCCTCTTCTTCTTTTTGTCCAGACTGAATGAGTATATTTGGTAAAATGGACATAAACTGGAAATATTTATTAGGAGGTTATAATCAAACATAATTACAGTATACATATTATTATTATTATTATTATTATTATTATTAATACCACTTTACATTTACCAAATCAGACCACAGAACAGTTGGTTGATACTGTACATGTCAGTATGAGTTTGAGATCATTTTTACAACGAATTGCACATGAGGGTTAAAGCAGAATGCAGTGTATAGCCCATTATATCACAAAAGGCACAGATGGGTTTCTGTCATCCACACAACAAAAACAGATGGATGTCTGTTTAATAGACATTTCCCTGTCTACACATTACCAGGAGAATGTCCATGCCTTCAGACTAATTAGTAAAACTAAGTTTTTTGTTTGTTTGTTTATTTGTTTGTTTTTTATTGTTATTTTTGTACATGAGACAGTTCAGATACAGGTATACACAATATGTGCTTCAGCAGTGTTTGTATGGATGCAATGGGAATCATTTATCTTTTAGAAAAATTTGTTGTATATTTTTTCTGTAACGCACTCTCATGTTGCCCATGTTGATTAATGTTGATTAAATGTAAATTACCAAGAGTATTTATGGTACAGCTGATTTTAATTTAGTGATGCCTAAAAAGCTTAATAAATATCCAAGAAAGGAAAAGGACTCATGAAGAGCGGAAAAAACAAAATGACAACATAATCGAGAAAGACCAACTCCTCGCACAGTATGAGCTAAATATTCCAGTAACACAGCTCATCTATTGCAGTCAACATAGACACATAATACTGTATGTGCAGAAAGAACAAGGTACTGTAGAAAAAAAAAACTATTCTGCATTTTCAAGAATAAGGTTATTAGACACAATATGGATGAACAGGGGTCTGTTCATCTGACACTTACAGATGTGTTCTAAGGCTTGAGTGACATGCACACCTCAGATGCAAGTTCATTGATGACGTTTTCCATTCCATGCTGATGAATTCTAATTCTTACTTATCAGGCTTGCATTACAACACAAGCACATGTTAATCTAACAGACAAACTCTCTCTCTCTCTCTCTCTCTCTCTCTCTCTCCCTCTCTCTCTCTCCATCTTCTCTGTGGTCCAACAGGGAAGTGGGTCCAACTTGGAGTGGGTGAGTCAGGCCCAGATTGACAGCATGAAAACTAGAAGTAGTACTGTAGCATGCTAGATGTGCCAAAGAATGATGAGAAAGTTTTGTGTTGTTAGTTGTCTACAATTTTTGTTGTTTCTATTTATTTGTCTTTTAGTCTGGAGGCCTCTAAGGCTCACACAGACATGCATCACACAACAACATTTTATCAAAGTATTATCCTAGCTTGCTTCATCTACTTGCATTATAGATGGGACAAGCAACATCTGAGGTTTTAGCTGTACTGTTTTAATTGCCTATAAGTCAGCCTAAATTCTATCTTTTTTCATTGTCTTCCTGTCTAGTGTTTTTGGTAGAGTAAGAGGAACAATTCATCAAAGCATTCAATAAAGAAAAACAAAGATTCAGTGATAAAGCCACAGTGCCATCCTGTGGTGGCAGTTAAAAACTGGAAATATATGAGAAGACACATGAAAGCACTCTGGTATAGGATAATTTACTTACTCATCATCTATACCACTTTATCCTGTATACAGGGTCACGGGGGGGGCCTGGTACCTATCCCAGGTAACTTAGGGAATGAGTCGAGGTAGACAGTTAGTCTAATCTGCATTTCTTTGGAGTGTGGGAGGAAATCAGAGTAACCGGAAGAAACCACCAAGCATGAGGGGAATGTGCAAACTCCATGCACACAGACCCGAGGCGGGGAATTGAACCTGGATCCTGGAGGTGCAAGGCATAGGATAATTTAAAACAATATTAAAAAGCAATAAAAAACAAGTTGCTATAGATGACACAAAATGTAATTCATAGTAAATATTGTATTAAATATACAATCCAACATTATTATTCGATACCATATAGAGTATTTATTGTTTTAAACCAAATTGAGTATATATATGTACTAATATATGTATATATTATATGTATATATTATATATATAATATATGTACAGTAGGTTCTGGAGAAAATGCACACAGCCTAAGCAGTCTCCTTAAAGCAGGGAAATTACATCTCATCTAAAGAGGGGGGAAATGATAAAAACAAATGTGCTGATAGTGTATAGTGACATACTTAAGCTCTTTATTGAATGCATATGGCATATGAAAGGCTCTGCTGCATAGACAATCATCTCTGCTGCTTAATGTGGCAGACAAGCAACAGCATATGGATCTTGGATGAAATGTATTCGAATGAGACGGATGTGTGGATGAGTGACAAAGAGATAGCACAGCATGATACTTAATAGCTTCCTACAGTACCATAAGAAAATAATCAGTAACAGTTAAATATTTATTTAAATACATTATTGCACACACACACATACACACACACACACATACACAAACACACACACACACATACACAAACACACACACACACACACACACAAACACAAACATTAAAATCATGTCCTGGGGAAAACCATTTTGTTTTGTATCAGTGTGACAAAAAAGACTCACTCAGTTAAATTATCAGCCTCCTAGTGCATTTTGTAGATGCAAGTATATTTCATTATATATTAAAGTGGTGCAGTAAGTACTGACCTCTCTATTTAGTTTATAATGAGATCTCATGAGGACCACCAACAAGATGGACCATTTTCTTACTGGTCTAGATTATTATTATTATTATTATTATTATTATTATTATTATTATACATTCGTGTCAATTAAAATTTGAATATGCTTTTGTGATCAGCTAAGCATTTAACAACCTTTAAAAGTATTTTGTACTTTTATTCTTTGTATTTTTTATTTTGAAAATTGTATGTAATTGTTGTGAGGAATAATAATTGTATATGCAGGTCACACTTTCCATTCTGTTGTAATGATTATAGCAGGAACGAACCCAAATGCAAAGACTAAAGATTAGACTTATTATAAAATGATTAATACAAATGGTTCAGAAAAATTCAAGCAAGTGAGGAATGAGTAGCTAAAATTGTCTTGTGTCTAAGGCTATGAAAGAAGCTATCATGAGGTACAATGTTTTATACAAAAACACTAACATACTCAACACTTACACTCAAAAACACTCAACATACTAACTAAAGGAGAGCTAAAAAAAATTGCAAAAGAAAGAAATTGTCATTCCAGTTATAAGCTCTTAATTGCCCATTTCACATTGTAACTAATACATATACTGTGCACATTATTTTGCTCGACATAAACAGAATTATAATTGTAATTCCTTTCTCACTGTTCTGTATCTGCTCCTCTTATTTCAATCAGGAAAATCATAATGTACACAGAACACGGAATGTGACAGAACACAGCAGGGAGGGAGGGAGGAAGGAAGGTTGTGTTGTACTGCTGAAGATTTGGATTATCATGGACTGTAATGATGATTCATGTTAACTGTAAGTCAGTTTGTTATTGTAAATGCTTCTATAGTATTTCAATCCAGAGTTAATAAAGTAATGCTGAGTAGACTGACATTGGAACAATGTATACATACATGATTGCTGCTATGTAAAGTTTTTTGCTGAAAGTAACAGGGGAAAAAGTGCTTAACTTATCAATACCTTGACTGCATTACATTGTTGTTAGTCTTTCGACTACTCCCTCCCAGATGACCTCCTATTTTATCCAGGCCTGGGACCGGCACTGCGTCCAGTAACTGGGGTTTGGGCATTGGGTGGGAATTGAACCCAAGCCTTCATGGCAAAAATCCTACCACAGAGGGACCAATGCCCTGCTGACTGCATTACGTTAATATGAAATATTAAAAAACTCCTAGTTTTTGTTCATTGAGCTGCTCTGGCAGCTGTTTTGGAAATGTTATTGCCTGTGACTTATTAGGGCCCAAGCACTATAGGGTGTGCAGGACCCTCTTGTTTTCCTAAGGATTTTTTTTTCCCACCCTTTTGGGCTTTTTGGTGGTCTTAACATGCTCAAAAACTTATGAAAATTGGCAGACAGGCTGGAATCCGCTGCCATTAGGATGCTTGAGCATTGCATGGCCCAGAGCCCCCACATGAGATTTTGCTGCATAGCTCATATACATTTTCACGGAGGCACACAAAACTCAGTATACATTTAGAGCTCATTAAGCTGAACAACTTTTGCACTGCATGTCCTGGGCTCAACTCAAAGGGAGTTCAGTTATTTTGGGTCGTTCGCAAAAACGCACCCAATTGATTTTGATATACTCCTCCTAGGGAATTTATACGATCGTCACCAAACCGGGCCGATGTGATCTAAAGACATTTAGGATGCAAAATTTCGGAGGCATTTTTGATATCTCAAATGGGTCAGCCGTGATATTGTCTTAAACTTACACTGAATGATTAATAACTTTCTGTGTGGCATTATATATATTAAGTGACATTATATTCAGTGACACGTTCAGTGACATCACATTGAGGAACATCATAGTGTGATGCTTTTTTTTCCAGCATCTGTGGCCTATTTAATCACAAATGTTAACACACACACACACACACACACACACACACACACACATACACACACACAAACACTCATACATCACACACATGCACACATGCACACATACACATTACAAATGTTAACACTCACACACACACACATACAAACACACACACACACACACACACACACACACACGCACAAACACACATATCACAATGTTAACACTCTCACACTCACACAGGCAAATGCACGTATACACAAACACACTCATACTCATGTATATCACACAACACAAATTTTAACACACACACACACACACCCACACACACTAACAAGTTACATGTCTCAGACACACATCGCACACATACTAACACACACACATCACTAATGTTAACACACAGACTCACACACCACACACATAAACATGCACAAGCACATTTACTCGTCACACACAGACTGACACATTCATATGTCACACACACACAAACACACACACCTCTCTCCCTCACTCTCACATACATTAACCCACACACACACACACACACACACACACACACACTAACAGTCGTTAGTGACTCAACAAATATTTAGGGCTCAAACTGACATTAGCCCTGTATAGTGTGTGATGTGTGCAAGTTGTGCTATGCAACCAGGTGGCGATGGCTTTTCCGAGGTCTTAACACACAGGTTGTATGGTGCCCCCGGGGGGCGATGGCACAGGGTGCTTGGGCCCGTCATCGTTGCTTGCAATTATATTTGTTGCTTGTAGCTTATTGTTAGTGATACAGTACTTAATTGTGATACAGTACTTAAGTGATAAAGTCCTTTGCACACAGCACAGAAATCTTCCTTACTGTAAGTCATCACTTATGGTTTAAATTAGTACCTTATGTAACAATATGTGAGTATTGTTTGTCATATATTCCCATATTAGTCTGCATTAAGCAAATGCTTTTCATATTGAGTGCTGTCATAGGCCCGAGGCTAATACCATAGATTGTATACAATCTAGATATACAGTAGACAAACTGCAAATTCTTATTCAATTCAAATCAGTTAAATTTTATTTGCATAGTGCTTTTACAGTTTTTGCCCGTTGCTTGAACACGTTTTGCAAAACTTGGCTCATCATGTCAAAACTCTACACACAAGCAAATAAGACACAACACTGGGAAATAAACCATTCACATCTATGTCAAATTGAAACTCTGCTATCAAAACCTAACAATCCTTTGTCAAAATGTCGCTCTAATGACAAAATGAAACCCACTTGCATCATATGAATACACTTACAAATCAGCAGCAACACACTAGTCTACTTTATATAAAACACGGCAGGCTTTTGTTTGCACTGTTTTTATTCAGTTCCACAGAAGGCACGTTTTCACAACACCCAAAAAATGAAATACTAAATACTGTACATTACAGTCGTGTACTTTACAGTACAGTAAATTCAGTTAAAGCAACAATAAAACAAATA
>JAQMYL010000015.1:18140937-18152661 GCA_030014365.1 Clarias pachynema | reverse complement strand
AAGAAATAAAAATCAGGAACCATCATGGAGTTAGAAAGTGACCCCAAACTTTTGAACGGTAGTGTATATATATATATGGTGAATTTAGTGTAACCCACACAGTCTAGTTTGCTCTTCTTCCAGAGATAGTATGGATCTGAAATCTGCAGGAGTGTGTTCTTCAGATTAACAGCTATGAGAGCTCCTAACACAGACTACAGACAAAACAGACATATTGCTCAATACTAATGTAATGAGATAACAAATGTGTCAATTATATTGTCTTATTTGAAAGTAGGTGTTGACATATTGTGGTCTGATCTTTCCTACCTTGGGAAGTGAATTCAGAAAAGCTCCCAGAACCAGCATGGTGATCATGACAACTAACATAACACATAGACTGGCAAACTGTGAAGCAACAAAATGAAAGTAATTATTATTATTATTATTATTATTATTATTATTATTATTATTTATAGGTATCCTTCCAGTCACTCAAGGTTTTGTACAAAAACAATAGCAAACAGTAAATAAATAAAAACAATGCAAGATAAAACAGTCACCTCCATGTTATTACAAATAAAAAGTTGTATACGATTTGAGCGCAGCTTAAAATCAAGTGAGATATGCACTTTTTGTCTTAAGACATGATTTGAATGTGGCTGGGGAGACTGTTTTACAGTACGTTCCAGACGCGGGGAATGGTTGTCAAGCCAAACATTTGTTCCAAGTTCTTTAATTTCATTACATTTTATTTCATATAAAGTAATGAGGGGTAGCTCAAGACTTTTGCACAGTATGTACTCATTATTTATTGTAATCTTTGTAAAAATCTGTAAATTTGTATATTTGTACATTTCATTCCAAATTGTTATATTTTACATTTTTATTGCAGTAAAATCTTCCTATTCTATCCTATCTTTCCTTTTTAGGTCACAAACAGTCGTATAAGCATTTCACTGTATATCATACTGTGTATGGCTGTGTTCATGACAAATAAAATTTGAATTTAAAATTAAATTTTTATTATTATTATTATTATTATTATTATTATTATTATTATGTAGTATTAATATCATGTTGTCATCATTGTCATATCATGATAATAAAGAAAGGGGCACAAAATGTATGTCAGACATGGACTGTTTCCTGTGAGGCTAGTGACTGATGGGTAATCTGGTTTGTTCACTTCCGGCAAAGCGCTGAACCATTGTTGACTTTCACTATTACTACTACGTATACAGTATTATTCCCAACAACGTTCAAGGTTCCCTTTGAAGTGGCTCAATACTATGTGAAGTTTACCTCACAGGGAACTACTAGCCAATCAGAACTCATCAACATGAGACACATCAACATGAGACAAAGAAGACAGAAAGAGCTTAAACAGATACTGACATAGATTACTGTCAAATTACAGGCACTTGATACCTTGGGGAAACCCAGTCAAACAAGAAGAAGAAGAAGAAGAATCCTTACAAAAACAATAGGGCTAGGAGCAAAATAAATACTTAAATAAATACTGATAGTACTTAGGGTTAATAATAATAATAATAATAATAATAATAATAATAATAATAATAATAATAAAGGTAATTAAAGGAAATCGAATTAAATTAAGGAGAAAAAAACTGATTTTTAAATGATTGAATGATTGCCCCAATTACATGTAAGGCTGCATTTTTCAGCCATAGATGAACCAACAAAATGTCCCTTACCTGTGAGGACCCTCCTGCACTGTCCACAGCTAGTGTGACAGACAGAGCACAGCAGATCACATGAATCTTAAAGAAGGCACCCAGGAGATTACTGAAGCCCAAAGCTAGCATTTCCTACAGAATAGAAAATATTAACAAGCTGTTATACACCCTTTTTTAATTAATAAGAGAAAAAAATATTTCTCTATTAAGCAAAGGGAACTGGACCAGTTGGCTTCAGCAGTAAAACATTATTCATGTATAACTCTTCCATAAATGTACCTGATTGGGATCCACATCATAACCATGTTTAGTAGCCAGTGTCCGTCCCATGGCCAAATTGATGACATAGCCCACAATGGCCAGAGAAAAAGCTGTACTTAACATTTCCCCCCACTCCGAAACTCTAGGCTGGATTGGGATAGGAAACCTAAAAGAAGATCCAGTGACTTAGCACACACAAGCACTGTTTTACAACAGGACAAGTAAAATTGCAATCTAGTTGATATCTCTCTCTCTCACCCCAAAGGGATTTCTCCTACTATGTCCATGTTGTACTTTTGAGGCAGATTCAATGGCCCAGAGATGGCAGTTGCCACCACCACCTGGGAAATAGCAAGTCAATTGTTAATTAAAGAAAATGTCCACACACTTTAATATTATTTGGTCTATTATTTTCTTCTGTAAAACATAATCTCAACAACATGATATTATTAACATTTTTCTATTTACTTACAACAATTATCTCTATGGGAATAGGAAAGGGGATTTTATGACGGTATTGAGTGCTCAGTTCTTTTACTATGATCAGCACAACACAGCTGGAAAGAGCAAACACCAGAGAAGCTATGTTGGTTTGGGGCAGGCCTTTGCATATGTCTATGAGGGTCTGAAATACAAAAAAATACTATGAAGAAGCATCACAACAAAATGTTTAATGTTTATGTTTATGAGCTTGAAAAACAACATAAAATACTACATTGCAGATGCTTACTTACTAGATTAGAAGTTAGTATTTGTATTTATAATCTGGAAAGATACTTACATAAATTACAGCCAGAGGACCACTGTATGGTGGTACTGTTATCCCAAAGATGTACTTCAGCACAGATATGAGAATCTGCAGCCCTGCAGCTGTCATAAACCCCCTAACAAAAGACTCAGAGAGGTATATGGCCACAAATCCAAACTGCATCATGCCAAGACCAATCTGCACCAACAACAACCCATTATTCCTAAATACTGTATATCTGTTAACTGTTATTCAGATAAATACCACAGTACTGTTAAATTAGATTTGGTTAGAAGATGTTAATTAACTTTTTGTAACAGTAGCTCTGACAAATAGCTGGCTATATGGCAAATCACAGATTTATGTTAACTTTGTAAAGTTCACTTTCAGCTACAGTTTTCACATAGCCGAGTGCTTTCCTTTTCTATCTTGTTAACTTCAAGAGAGAGATGGAAAGAAAGCCTAACAGTTGTTTGACTGGTTTACAACTACTATAGCATAAGTTATTACAAGAGTTTATTTGTTTTGTGGATGTTCCATAACATGTTATTATAAACTGAGGGTTTTTTTTAAATTATTATTAAATTTTATTAAATAATATTGCTGTGACATAAATAACAGAAATAACAGAAATTTATGCATGTTGCTTTAGGTAAATGATCTACTTTGAAATCTGGTTTTATTCCTTATGTTGGGTTGATGGTCTTTTGGCTACTCCCATCAAAGAGGTTGCCATAGCTGACCATCCGATCCGCACAAAACTTCGCGCAGATTTTATGCCGGATGGCCTTTCTGACGTCACCCTCCCATTTTTTTGTCCTTATGATACTTACAAAAATTAAAGAATTCCACTAGATAAAAACACTAGTTACATTTTTGTTCCTTTACCTGTATGATGGCAGTCAGACAAGCCAAAGTGCCTGATATAACCAATCGGACTTCATTCATCTTCTGTTTGTCTACTTCAGTAGAATTGCTAGTGGTGTTAAAATACCTGAATTCTGATTCAGGTGCCAACTGCAGACACACTATACCAACCATGATACTCAGCACAGCAAAAGTGCCTGTGTGCAAGAAGAATATTCAGTACATATTCAGTGGCAGTCATCTTTACACAACAAACCATGATACAAAATACACATGGTTTGCTCTTTTGTATTCTTTAGATCATTTTAAATTGCCCAGGTCAAAGTGTAAAAAAAAGTGTAAAAAAAGATTTTTTTTAATGGCATTTATGTTGTGCTGAAAAAAATGAATAAATGCATTTTGTGTGAAAACAATGAAAAAGGTCTAAAGTTTAGGTGTGTTAAAAACGTTAAACCAAAGGAAGCAAAATTACATATGACATATATCAAACATAAGACCAAAACTTACCTGGCACCATCTGGTGGGCTGTGCCCATGAAAAAGTATGGAATAAGAGGAAAGAAAGATGAATAAAGTCCATTGACTGGTGGAAGGTTGGCCAAAAGAGCAAAGGCCATGCCTAAATAAAGAGGACGAAATAAACCTTATTCATTATATAATTATAATTATAATATATAATTATTTGTCACTTGTACCTAGGGTTACAGCACAGTGAAATTCTTTTTTTTTCCCGCTTATCCCAGTTAGGAAGCAGGGGACAGAGCTCAGGGTCAGCCAGGATACAGCGCCCTGGGAGCAGATAGGGTTATGTACCTTGCTCAAGGGCTCAACAGTGGTGGCTTGTTGGTGCTTGGGCTTGAACCCCTGACCTTCTGATCAGTAGGCCAGTAACACAACCACAAATTTGTGGACAACTTCACACCATATATATATATATATATGTTGGCCTTTCTCCAAACTGTTGTCACAAGGTTGGAAGCACACAATTGTGTAAATGTTTATAATATTTTGATACCTTTTAGCAGTTTTAAACTCTTATCTTTTAGATCTATCTAAAGGAGTAGAATTTTCAATGTGCCAGCTACAAATGGCCAATACAGACAGGTCCATACGTTTTGGAACAAAGTTTTTTTTTTTTTGCTTTGTTTTTTGTCATTTGTCCTCTGTCCACTACCACTCTGAATTTGTGATATACAGTATAAGGATAAGGAGTTTGACACAAGTGTGACAATAACAATTTAGGAATTACAGCTATTTGTACAGCCAGGGTGTACCCTGCGTCGTGCCCTAAGCTTCCTGGGATTGCCTTCAGGCCCCCAGCGACCCTGTATACAGGATTAAGCGGTATAGACAATGAGTATGTGAGAGTGTTTCAGTTTTGCAGCATTTGGCTGTGTCTGAGCAGAAGGTATAGCCCTATACACTTCATTAATTCGTCCTACTTTTATCAGCAGTGCACTGCTGTGACGCGATTCCATTGGCAGCCATACACACCTATGCCATAAAGTTTGACAGATGATGTGGTATGGTTTCATCAGTTCAAATGTCTGGCAGAGTCTAATCTGGCCTTTATGTTCTTGAGTGTTAGCAGTGGTTTACAGCTTGCTGTGAGGCATCTGTATTTACTTCATAAAGCTAACTCTTGACTGTAGACATTGACAACAACATGCCTACATGTCTACTCAAGAGTGTTTTTGACTTGGCTAGATTTTGTGAAAGGGTCCTTCTTCACAAAGGACAGAATTTCATGGTCTTCCAGGCCTTGTGCTGTTTTTAAGAATGTTCCCAACTTTTGAATAGTATATTTGTAAGTTTTGGCTTTTCTAAGTTTCTCTCGAATGGAGTTTTTTTTTTTTTCAGCCTAACGATGGACACCTCTTTGGACCTCATGTTGAGAGTTTGAGTGAACAGTTACCAAATGCAAATGTAACACTCAGAACCATCTCAAGGCCTTTTATCTGCTTGATTTATCATGGAATGATGAGGGAACATCCCAACCCTGGTCATGCTGGTCAGTCATTTGTGACATTATTTATGAGCCACCTAAAATGGGAATGTATGAAAATGGGTATAATTCCTGAATAGTTAATGCCATACTTCAAATTAAAATCTTAAATTAAAGCTTAAATTAAAACTTAATTAAAATCTTTGAATTAAAGATTTAGCTTACATCTTGAGTGTTTCCTTTCAAATTCAACGTGGTGGTGTACATCTTTGTTCCAAAATTTCTGGACCTGGCTGTTAATATTAAAAGTCTCTAACACATGTAAATAACAGACCCTGTGGAACCTGAATCGTGCCCGCACTGACTCCACTGATGACATCACACACGATGTTCTCTCTGAAATTGTATTTGGGAAGCCAGCTGAGCACTGGCAAATGTCTGAAGAGAAGACTTTTCAGTCGAGCACTGGAGCATCTGCATCATTTACATACACATTAAAATGCATAAAATAGTTATTGTAGCATAATGTAACTACTGATTCTGACAAAGCCTAATCTAACTTATACAAATCACTCTGTAGTTGTCATATACCTGAATATTTTCTTCAATTTGTCCCCCAAAGGATAGTTCCTCCTCTTCCTGTTGAACTCCTCATCAAAATCTGGTTGACAGTAGGCTGTTCTGTCTATTGCATAGCGAGGACGAACTTGATGCATAATGCTAGCTAGAGCTTAAAACCACAAATTATTCAATTCATATAGTATGACTTTGTCAAGTTAAGTTATTTGTTGATTCATATGATAAACAAGATGTACAGTATGTACTTTTTAGATAGTGAAACACTAGATAGATGGCTAAAGACTCATTATGTATGTGATAGGTATATGAAAGGTGTTCGAGTCAAATCGAGACTTTTGAATAATAGAACATAGTTACGAGAGTAAAAACTACCTTAATTTCTCTATATAAACCCTTGCTACTCTAATGTACTCTTGGATACCATCAAGGTAGAATGTTTTCTTAGTATGCCAGAGATTGACTGCTTCACATCTGTAAATCTGGCCTCCCAGGTCCTTTAATGTCTTTTTTCTTTAATGGGAAAAATGTCCTATTTTGATCAAAAACGTTTTGCTTTTTCAGGACAATGCATAACCTTATACTGCGCGTTGCATCACTTGTACATTACAGGAATTCAGTTGGGAGTTAGTTATGCCATCCCCCATACCGTCCTGACGGTAATTTTAACATGTTTGGGCCAATAAATGAGTTCCTGGGATGCCAGTGTTTCAGCAGTGACAATGATGTGAAGCAGGTAGTCCCATCATGACGCATGCAGCGTACTGAGAAATCTGGATCTTGATTGTATCCAAGCACAAATGAAATTCTGAGATAAGTGCATTAGTGTAGCAGGGGATAATGTAGAGACATAACGATAGTTTTTACTGTCCAAACTGTGTTCTATTTTTCTGCTTTATTCTAAAGTCCCAGTTTGACCCCTTGTGGTTTTGTGTGTGTGTGTGTGTGTGTGTGTGTGTGTGTGTGTGTGTGTGTGTGTGTGTGTGTGTGTGTGTGTGTGTGTGAGTACTGATAAACCTTCTTTTGTACAGCTTATAGTGGCCCTTATCTGACCTTGAGAACATTTGTTTGACCAGTACCTAAGAACTATGTGATTCAAAACACAGTTTTATAAATACAGATGCAATTGTTAAAATCGTATTAAAGCATATAACAATATATTATATATGTTATGCAGTTAAGAATAAGGCAACCGTGTATGAAACTTCAGAATCAAATGAAAAGGGAACACATGCCCAAAAAAGTAAAAAAAAAAAAAAAAAAAAAATCATATATAAAAATATATATTTAAAAAAAAATTTATATATATCATTATGATTTAAACAATAAGGCAAGTCAAAGACAGTAACAAAAAAATAAAAATCAGAAAAAAAGTCATTACCTGTTTTACTGGTGGTTCACTTCTGATAATATGCTTTAGGTGTTGTAAGCTTAGAATGGTTTCAAGATCATTATTGCTCTGATTCAGATATCTTACTGGTAAAGTTATATGAAGGGTGGAGCTTAAAATGGTCTTGCGTTATGCTTGTTGGCAAAGTCACCCAATGAAACCCTGTCTTTCTTTCTTAATAACTAAACATATTTATTGTTCATGAATAAATCAAGCTTTAGGATGAAAAAAAATCTTGATAATTTCTTTAAGTGAAATTCTTATTTCTGCTGCCTTTTTAATTTTCAAAAAGTCAATTTTATTAAAAAAACAGATGACAAATACAAAGCTAGATAAATTAATTGTGGAGATAAAACAGTTAAACAACAGCCCATATTTAAAAGTGTACCAAAACACAATTAAAAATATCACTAAGTGACATTTGGAATCCAAATACTGTGCAACCATCTTTTTACATTATACATGTATGTAACATATGAAATACCACTTAGGGTAGGGCAACAACAAAAAAAAAGGTAAGGTATGCAGAAAGGTACAGTATGTATAATTGGACACCACCAATAAACATGTTCTCTACCAAAAGTATTGGAATGGTGAGGCACACCAATAGACTATAGACTTTCCTGATCCCCGGTGGATTTTCTAAGTTTGCCTACTTACAAACAAATGATGGGTCTATAATTTTAAAAGATAGAGACAGAATAATCAAAAATCTGGAAAAATAAAATAAAATAAAAAAAATAAAAAAAAATTATATAAATGTTATAAATTGGATTCCCGTTCAGTAAGTAAAATAAGTATTTGATTCTCAAGCAAAACATGACTTAGTGCTTGGTGGAGGAGAACCCCTTGTTGGCACACAAGATGTTGAGTAAGATGTTTCTTGTACAGTAATTGGCTACAGAGTTATATACATATCTCACACATCTCAGGGGGGATTTTGGTCCATTATTCTTTACATATTTTCTCTAGATCCTGTTGCCGGGCTCGAAGTTTAAGCTCCCTCCATAAATTTTCTACAGAATTAAGGTCTGAAGACTGACTTCTCTCAATCATTCTCTGTTCATTGGCAAACTGGGCCTGTACATGTGACTTCTTGAGGAGCGGGATCTTGCAGGCACTGAAGGATTTCAATCCATGACAGTGTATTGTGTTACCAATGGTTTGTTTTGGTGCCTGTGGTCCCTACTGCCTTAGCATCATTCATAAGCCTCTCCCGTGTAGTCCTGGGCTGATCCCTCACTTTTTTCATAATTATCCTTACCACAATGCGGGTGATTGATCGTTACTTTGTATTTCCTACGTTTGTAAATAATCGCTCCAACAGTTTTCTTCTCCCCAAGCTTCTTGCTGATGGTCTTGTAGCCCGTTCAGGCCTTGTGCAGGTCTACAATCTTGTCCCTGACCTACTTGGACAGCTTTTCGGTCTTGCCCATGGGGTGAGGTTTGAATGGAAAATGGAGATTTTGTAGACAGGTTTTTATTATGTCCTCATGTGGTACATAGATTTAATTTAGGAAGGTGCTCGTAACAACAACTAATGTGTACGTAACAAGTTACGAGCACCTTCCTAAATTAATCTATGTACCACATGAGCACATAACCAGTCTGAGCCAGAATTATTGTTGGTTGGTAGGGAATTTCTTCCAAATTACTTCCAATTACTATCCAAAATGCAACTATTATATGCAATTTATAACATTTATATAATGTGTTTTTCTGGATTTTTGATTGATATTCTGTCTCTATCCTTTCCTATGTCTTAGTAAAAAGGCTTCTACTTAGGCTTCTGGCCAAATAATTATTTTCATAAACATAGCACTTTTGGTGGAAAATCACAGTTCAACCCAAAAGTCTTTAGTGAATAGAAAAATAAAAGAATTGCTGTTTCAAATCTTCCAGAGGGATTTGTATCCCCCATATACAAAAAGATGGTAATCATTAATCTATGCAATTTTTAACATGTCACACAAATTAAAATAAAAAAAACATACATTATTTGATCTTGAGGAGTCTTCAATTATAATTATTAAAGGTGTTTGACATAAAATTATTAACTTTCAATATTTTCACTATTTTCATTTTTTAGCTGCTTCAAGAAACAATGTTCAAAATATGAACATAGTACAAATATATATAAAATATATAAACAAATACAGTAAAAAATATATCTTGAAAATTGCATTTGTTTCAGACAGAATAACCTATGGCCAATGAGCTCAATATTATACATGATGTAACACCAGTAAAAATGTGTTGATCCATTTTTCCATTTTTAAAAGTTATTGTTTGCTATTGTCCTTTGCTAGCTGATGCCTTTTTTTGAGGACCAATCTGTACATGACTATCCATGGTTAAGCAAGTCCCATTCTAGTGAAGCCAGTTTAGACATAGAATCTACCACTGTTTCAGATATTTGCAGAAATTAACTACTGGTATGATGTCACAATGCATTGTGCTTTGCCACCTAGGGAGCGTCTGATTGCAACATCCATTTTTATTTTTAAAAAATGGGCATTTTTTGGCAAATGAAAATGCATGTAATGCAATTATATGCATTTTCATTATCACTGCTGCTTTTTTAACACATAAATAATTATCAATTAGGGCTGCACCATTTGATTAAAAAAATCAGATTGTGACTATTTTGACAGATATTGTGAAAGGTCCATATTGGTACCAATTGAAAAAAAAATTTATCTCACCCCAGTGACACTATGCAATAACTTTTATAATACTGAGTCAAATTTCAACCTGTAAGTCCTGCAAAAACATTGAAGCAACAGTAACATGACATTTGATAATTTCTCAACATATTTAGTTGTCAGTACATTTTGTTGATGTATCAAAAGCATATAATTACATGTAAGATGGATGTTGTTCAATTTGTGCCCATGAACAATGGAAATTAAGCACAGACAAATGCAATAATATTTTTGTACAAAAAAATACAAACTTTAGAATTATGTAACTACTGTACTAGTGCAGATTTTACCAAACAAATTCTCTATTAGACCTAAACAGAATAATATAAACCAGGCAGCATTTCTATGTAAAAGAAATATAATGCATAGATGGAGAAAGCTTCCTAGTACAGTTTGAGTAGTTGATGCTGAATTCTGTAGACTGAGGGACAGCCTACCAGATCAAAAGTCTTAATAAGCATTAAGGATGGAAATAAGCTGAAAGAAAAACAGTCCTACTTATTCTTCCATTAAAATGCCTTGCTTCTAATCCTATCTCCTGACAATAATTAACTAAGAGTTAAAGCTACCAACAGACAACAAACAGCTCCATAAAGGTAACTATTCAAAAGTCACTGAGGATGCTGATGTCAGCAAATTCCTGGTGGTAGCGGTAAGAATACAAGCCAAGAAGGAAAGCCCATTTCAGTGTCAAGAAGCTCCAAACACAGGACAGATAAAAACTCTTGGTATCTGACATTGCTGAGGATAAAAACAGGTCAGATCAGTTAATCTAATCAAAGTGGTTCTTACATAGTTTCGGATCATAATCAGACACTACAGAATTAATTCTCACTAAAGAGTGACCACAGATACTTTAAGTATAATATACCAATGTGACCTCATGCAAACAAATAATAACCTCACCTTGATTTCATGTAATAGCCAGAGTCATAAATCTTGCAAAAGTAGCAACAGCTAACATGGAGAAAAGTGAACTGATGATAATGAGAAACTTAAGGTCCTTCAGCCATGTGCGCCAGTAATCCTGAAGCTACATGATGTGTGTGACCAGCACCCAAAGGGCCAGCACTCCTGAAAACAAACAGACACACACAGACACACAATCACACACACACACATATACTACTTCTCAGTCAAAATCATTTCTCTCCAACATCTTGTATGAATGGAGCATCAAACCACTGCATAAAGCCTTCTCCAGCACATCTCAAAAAAATTCAATGGCGTTAAGGTCTGTACAGTACTCTGTGATGGTCAATCCATGTGTAAAAATGTGTATATATAAATGTAAAATGTGCTAATATATCATCAGGGAAGAAAATATCTATTGATTTAAATCCATCATACCCAGATCATAACACTGCCCACACAGGCTTGCACAACAGGCACTCGTTTCACACAGTGAAACGAAACAACGTTTCTCCAGGACCAAGGTGCTACATGCAACATAAATTTACAACATAAATTAACAGATGAGCTAAAACTAGCTAACTAAGAGGCCTAGTTAGCTGGCTAGCGGAGACAAGACAGATTGACCTGACAACATACATT
>JAQMYL010000015.1:18087094-18100178 GCA_030014365.1 Clarias pachynema | reverse complement strand
TCCAAGTCAAAATTTATTAAAAATCTTTGCTTGTCTTGCGGAACACTCGCAAACCGCGTTACTCGTAATCCGAGGTTCCACTGTATCTGGGCCTAACAGTGTTCTTCTACTTACAAACCTGTAACATACCGCAACATATCTCAAAGTTCAAGTAACTTTGCAATTTTAAATTTTCTTCTTCTTTAGCAATTCACCATTAGCAATTAGCAATTTAAATCAGTTTACTGGTGTGCCAGGGATAATTTTCAGCCTAGCTTAAACTGCTACACAAATGATCTCAGATTTGTCAAAACAAAATACTGCGGTATAAAATGGAGTTCATTAGTGTTTTTTTTACTGCAAGTTTCTAAGCTCATGTTGCTGAAAAAAAAAAGAACAAATCATCACCCCTCGACTGCCATGCGTGCCAGCTGCTAGGAGATGTGACCAAAAATCCCCACCTCATTAGTTCAAAGGATATTGATTTAGATCTTATTTGGTTGGGTGAGAGGTAAGATTGCAGAAGAAAAAAAGTTGTGCTGCTAAATCCCTGTAGAGAATGGCCTTTTTACTAGCCATCCTTGCTTGAAAGTCATACTTGTTCAGTGTTTTCTGATTGTGCAGTCATTAACATAAACATTTTATGTGCTTACAGATCTCTGTTGAAGGTATTCGTTTTTGAACAGTCCTTCTTGCTGTAGAATGTTGAATTTAAAATTCTGTGAAGATGGTCTTCTAACCCTTCACACACTGATAATCAGCAACGGTTGCTTCTCTGAGTTCATGGCTGATTTCCTTTCATCTTGGCAAGATGTTCTGCCTTTATAGATGTAGTAACACTTGATAATTAACTGATCCTGTACATTTAATTTCATTATTAACACCAGGATGCTTGCTTTTGTGGAAGGAGGAAGGGTGTGCCCACAGTATATGTGTGTATTTAAAAAAAAAAAAAAAAAAACCTTTCTGTATGTTGGATTCCTTTTAGGGAAAAAATATTGTATATTAAAATTTGTTGTTTTAGTGTTGTCACATGAGATTATTGATTTGTTTGTAGAAGTTGGTGAAGACCAGACAGTTATTATTTAGAACCTGAAAACATACAGGTGAAGTTGGAAGTTTACATACACTTAGGCTGTCATTAAAGGTGATTTTTTTAACCACCCCACAGAAATCCACAGAACAAACTATAGTTTTAGCAATAAGTTAAGACATCTACTTCATGCATGACACAATGATTTTTCCAAAATTGTTTACAGATTATTTCACTTATAGTTTGCTATTTTCGCTTTAATGCTATAATATTTAATGTTATAAAACTCTTGTTCATTCTTGGGAACTATTTTCAAATGTCTGAAGGTACCACATTCATCTGTACAAACAATACTATGCAAGTATAAACACCATGGAACTGTGCAGCCATCATGCCGCTCAGGAAGGAGACACATTCTGTCTCCTAGAGAAGAATATACTTTGATACAAAGTACAAATAAATCCCAGAACAACAGCAAAGAACCTTTTGGAGAAACACTGGAGGAAACAGGTACAAAATTATCGATATCCACAGGAAAAACAAGTCCTACATTGACATAACCTGAAAGGCTGCTCAGCATGGAACAAGCTACTGCTCCAAATCAACCACAAAAAGCCAGACCAGAGTTTGCAGCTTCACATAGGGACGAAGATATTATCTTTTTAAGTAATATCCTCTGGTCTGGTGAAACAAAAAATTTAACTGTTTGCCGACAATGACCATCATGTCCATGAGGAAGAAAATGTATGTGGACATATTGAAGCAACATATCATCAGCTTGGTCGCAAATAGGTCGTTCAAATGGAAAATGACTCCCAGCATACTTCCAAAGTTGCTGTAAAATGGCTTAAAGACAGCAAAGTCATGGTATTGGAGTGGTCCTGTCCTCAATCAAGCACTAATTAATAAAATGTGTGTTAATAAAACTGAAAAAGGGAAAAGAAGGCCTATAAACTTGACTCAGTTACAGTACACTAGTTCTGTCAGGAGGAATGAACTAAAATTGAGCAACTTATTGTAAGAGCAACTTGTGGAAGGCTACCAGAAACCTTTGACCCATGTTAAACAATTTAAAGGCAGCAATACCAATTACTAGCTAAGTGTATGTAAACTTCTGACTTCCTTGGAATGTGATGAAAGAAATAAAAGCTAAAATAAATCTTTCTCCTGCGATGGGTTGGCAACCCTGTCCAGGGTGTACCTAAGTTTCCTGGGAATGTCAGGAATTGTGAAAAACTGAGTGTTTAAGCATTTTGCTAAGGTCTATGTAAACATAGCAAACATTACTTGCAGTAAAATGTCATATACCAGGAGTTTTTTTTAATCTTCAGAACCTTTTTATCAAACTTAACAAGAGGAAAAAGAGGAAAACACAGGGAAGGTCCAGATCTGAATTCCATTAGGAATTAGAATTTCAACAAATATCAACTAGCCTTAAGAACCTGGAGAAAATCTGCTACGAAAGATTTTCTCCAGCATACCCAACATACTTTAAGCTGCTACTACAGAACTAGTACTAGTTTGAATGGGTTGAATCCTTATACAAGCAGCAATTTTCTTTCTTTTTCAAGATCTGCTGACCAAAAAATTATTTTGGACTTTTTTAAGAGCATATTTTTTCTCAATAAAAATACTGATAGGAACAATCTGTGTTAGTGTTATATATAGTATTATGACTTCTTTTTTCACTTACATGATCATGTAAATATTCTTTTTTTTTAATGCAGACAGTGTTGCAGTGGGAAGGAACTTGTTGACTGGCTGATGAAGCTGAATGACTGCTCCCAGTCCCGGAATCAGACAGTTGGCATGTGGCAGGTGTTAATCGATGAGGGCATTATTGTAAATGGTAACTGGGTTACATAACCTATTATTTTTTTAAATAGCAAAATTCAGCAAAATTTCCATAATTCTTAACCTGATGAGAAGGTCTCCTGTATTCAAGAGCTGGTTTGTTTTGAACATAAAATGCCATATATCTCCATTTTAGTGAAGCAAGAGTTGGACTTCCATGACAAAGACACACAGTTTTACAGATTTATGGAGACTGAATTTGATCTGAATAACACAACCAGTGAAAAAGACACAAAAGATGATGAGCTTCAGGAAGGTTTATCATTCTTGGTTCAGATGGGCCCTGATGCTCTTCTAAATATGAAACTACGCAAAGGGTGAGATTATCATTTATTTACTATGTCATTTTGTGTGTATATACAGTATGTATGTGTGTATTTTTTGTTATATACAGTATGTTTATCCTGTCTTCATTACGTACAAAACCATCCAATATTTCCAAACCTAAATAAAGGCATTAAAATAATAAAGAAATGGCATTACAGAAGAATATTTGCATGCCTTTAAAGTAAGCAACATATTACATAACCAGTTTCCAGATGTAAACAAAAATGTAGACTCCTGGGTTTTGCATGGAAATAGAAAGGAGCAAATGTGAGCACGTTACCAGAAGAACTCTGGTTCGACGAGAATATTCTCCAGCACATTCAGTAAAACAGCTGTTTTACTTATAAAATTGCACAAATCTGTATCCAACACTAAAGATTATTTTCATGCAGTGCATTTTCAAACCAAATATTTACTGTGTTTATTTTATTTCACGTTAGTGCTCTTTATAGAAGTTTCTTTTCTGTGGAAATGTTTTCAAAGGCATGTTTGCTTATGGCATTGTTGTACAGCATGTACCTAAGACTTTTGCACAGTGTTGTAAGATAAACAAGTAAGTTAGCTTTAACTGAGTGTGCTGGAGAATGTGAGGTTTTTTTTTGTAAGTTTGTCGCTGCTTTTTATTTTCATACAAAATCCAGGAGCCTACATTTTTTATTTTCATCTGAAAACTGGTGTACAATATGCAATAATGTTGCTTTCTTTACAGGCATGCAAATATTATTAATTTTTAAGTTATGTTTGAAAATAGTGAATGATTTTGTACATAATAATGCAGACATGATAAACATCTATAATATTTGTACTAATATATAGTAATACACAGTACTGTGTAAACACATCAGTTTGCCATAACATTAACACAGATGAGCTTAATAATATTGATTATCAATTATAAACCAGTGAACTGTATCCATCTACCCTGTGAGGACCAAAGGATACCCCGCCAATCTGATCCTACAGAAAAGCCAATGCAGCATAAACCACTGAAAAATGTCAACGGCAGCCATTATAGAAAGATATCAGAACACCCAGAGCATCGCTCTTGGCTTAGCAGGCAAAGAGTTCAAGGTTGTTGACTGGCCTTTACGTTCCCCAGATGTCAAACCAACCGAGCATCCATGGAATGCGCCAGACAAACAGGTCCAACCCTGAAGGGCCCCATCCTGTAACCCACAGCACCCTAAGGATATGCCACTAACTCCATAGCACATGACCAGTAGCACAAAGAGAAACTAAAACCTAAGTGGTTTTCATGTTATATACTGTAGGGTTAGAGCTTACAACGTATATTGTGTATATGTGTGTATACCTTATGAACTACCTTGTGAATCTACGCATATTTTCTTGATGTGCTGAATATACATTGGACTGTGTGTCTAATGTTCCTCAGCACATTAACAGCAGATCTACTGTAAGTCTTGTAAATTGCAATGTGGGGCATTCGTAATCAGACTTGTTAGTCCAGCACATTCCACAGATGCATGATCTGATTAAGATCTGGGGAATTTGGAGGACAACCCAACACCTTGAACTTTCCTCAAACCATTCCTGAACCACTTTGCAGTGTGTCAGTGTACTTTATTCTACTGAAAGAGGCCTCTAAAATTAGGGACTTCTCTTGCCCAAAGGATTGTACATGCTCTGCAAGGTGGAACATCTGAAATCCACTTGAAATCCACTTGACCTCTAGGACACAAGGTTTCCAGGCAGAACATTGTTTAGAGCATCACATTATTTTGGTTTGCCTTCTTTCCATAGTGTACCCTGGTCCATCTCCTCCCCAGGAAAGTGACATTCGCCCATAAAAGTAATTGAATAGATCGAATCACCTAGTGCTCCATGCTTTATTTCTGGGGTTCATATGCCTATTGAAGGCACTTTCAGCGGTGAACAGGGGTTAGCATAAGCAGATACACTGTGATGGCTATCTATCATGTCAAGCATTAGCGTTTTAAGCGACTTTTGTGGTCCATTTTTGGTAGATAATAATCACTACTTATCGGGAACACGCCACAAGACCTGAAATTTGGGTGATGTTTGTCAAATACTTATGCTTGTCGGTTTTCAATTTGAAAACTTATTAAGAATGTTAATGAGATCATGAATGTTATTTGTAGCTTTTTTTAAGCTTGTGCTTGATCTGTGTGTGTGTGTTTGTGTGTGTGTGTGTGTGTGTGTGTGTGTGTGTGTGTGTGTGTGTGTGTGTGTGTAAATATACCGTGCATCTCAAAAAACTGAATATCGTAATTTTTATTCACTACAAATAAAGTGAAATTTTGTATTTGTTGTTTTTATTTCAGTGGCTAAAGCTTATAGCTCATGAAAAAAAATTCAGTATCTCAAAATGTTTCATTCATATAGTACAAATTCCATGCATCTCTTGGTGTAGAATAAACACAACCACAATCATGGGAAAGACTCCTGACTTGACAGTTATCCAGAAAACACCAACACCCTCCACAAGAAGGGGAAGGTAATCGCTGAAAGGGCTGGCAGTTCGCAGATTGCTGTATTGAAGCATTTACATGGAAAATTGACTGTAACCAAAAAGTGTGATGGGTAAAGGCACAAAATAAACGGTGTCCGCAGTCTTAAGATTGTCAAGAAAAGCTACTGTAATTCAAGAACTTGGGAGAAATATTTCAATAGCTTGAAATATTTCACTTTAATGAAATCCAAACATCCAATGAATCCAGACACTGTTCAGGCATAATATTAAATTCATAAATTAATTCACTCCTCAGGACGTCTAGGGGTGTGCTGTGGTGGGGGGGTGAATTTGTGGATTTGTTTGTCTGCGTGTCTCGCGGATGATCATTCAGATTGGGTGTGGAAAGTTTGGGTGTCGGTCGGCGGCCATTGGGCTCTTGTCGTGCTGAGCACTGTTCACAACGGGCTGTGGTTCACTGGGTCTTCTGGTAGTGTTCTATCTGTGGGAGCTCACCAGATAGCATTTGGTCTGCTTAAATGAGCCTTGGGTGCCTATGATCCTGTCACCAGTTTACTGGTATATAATTGATAATCTGTTACTGAACTATTTAAATACGTACATTGACAATAAAATTCTAACAACAAACTACAGCAAATTATTCTATAAAAACGAATAGTGCTGTTTTAAAAATGTATAAATGTACAAATGCATGAAATTATTTCATCTACAAGACTTTTCATTTATATTGGATTTTAATTTATATTGGATTTTTGTAATCAGCTGTTCATATATTGCAATTATAAAAGATTGTCATGCAAAGCATGCATCTTTGCTTAATAAACAAACCATTTCCAAGACAACGAATGTGTGAAATTATATGTAGCACAAAATGTACATGATCAACTTGCACAAATAAACAACAAGCTTTTAAATGACCAAACAATGATTATATACTCCCACTATTCTCAGGAACAGCCTTGGCCATACTGTCATATAGCATATTTTGATTACATAATAACTGTCTTTTTTATGTCAGTCCAAGCCAAAGGACAGCTGAGGATGTGGAAGTCATCTATGAGGAGCTGCTACATGTTAAGGCTGTTGCCCATTTGTCGACTTCTGTGAGTGAGCACTTTCTATGTAGCTTCCTCCTGTCTCTGTAACAAATACATGTATCAACCCTTTTCCTTATCTCTCATTGTTGTTGCTTCTAGGTTCGCAAAGAGCTGGCTGCAGTGCTTGTCTTTGAGTCCTATGCCAAGGCAGGCACAGTGTGTGAGTGCAAAAGCAAACTTACGTTTGAACAGCAGTGTGCAAGGGCAGAGGATAGCGCTATTGACTTAGCTGTGTTAAAGGCAATGCAGGCTTTGTTTATATATAAGAAAACATCAAACCGCAGTGATGGATAATGTAAGACGTTATCTGGTGGATTCATGATAATTTAATATTCAGCTATACATTTGACAGAGCTGGTCTTTGCATGTTGAGTAGGAAGTGTAGGCCTCTCCAGCTGTGGATCATTATGCATCAAAAGCTGTTAAAATTATCATTGAATTCACCCTCGTTGCCTGAAAATCATAAATATTATTTGATTAAGATGAGTACAGACTTTCACTGGGAAACTAATAGGTATGAAATTGATTAGTCACCCCTACTGAAAAGTGATAATTGATAGATTGTGTATACGTTTAATGGTTTTTGTTTCCACTGATATCATCAGGTTATACTTTTAGAACTAATTAACAGAATGGTTGTATGTCTATTTGTAAGTAGAGCATTGATGTTCAGGGTATTTATTGTACTATTATTTCAGTGTTCAGCCAAGGGGACAAAGGTACATCCTGGTACATCATCTGGAAGGGCTCTGTTAATGTTATCACACATGGCAAGGTAAAGTCATTAGGATGGACCTTTGTTACTGTTATGTGTTTTTCAGAACTCCTTTGTATGGTGGCCATTTAATTAAAGGCCACCACATTGTTCTACAACTCTTTATATAGTATGTGGCTTGTATGAAGAATGAGGGAAACTTTATTGTGTATGTGTGTGTGTCTGAGAAGGGCTTGGTGACCACGCTGCATGAAGGAGAAGACTTTGGCCAGCTTGCTTTGGTGAATGATGCTCCTCGTGCTGCCACCATCATACTGAGGGAAGACAATTGTCACTTTCTCAGAGTAGACAAGCAAGATTTTATTCGCATACTTAAGGTAAGCTGCGAAAGTATGTCTGCATACAAACACCCAATTACCACATGAGTAGGTTCATGCTTAGTTGTTTTCAAAGGTCGTATTGCAGTTTTGTGGAAAAACACTTTCTAATGTATTTTAGGATGTGGAGGCTAATACAGTACGTTTAGAGGAACATGGGAAAGTTGTCCTTGTCCTTGAGAAAAGCTCAGGCCAGGAGGGACCACATCAGGGAGGAAGCAGCAACAAGTAATTTAAACATAATTCTGTTCTTACTTATTTTTTCTGAATGTCCAAAAAGCTTGATACAGTGTGTGTTTTTATGTTTGTGTGCAACAACAGACTTAAAGATATTTAAAAAAAAAAAAAAAAAAAAAAAAAGCTTATCAGAAACAGTAAAACATTTATTAAAGTATTCATGCTAAGGTAAGGAAGGCAATATATATTTTCTATTAAAATGGAAAATAGTAATTGTGAACAAAGAAATAGGCACATAAACTGCATTGCAATTATTTTGACACATGTTTCAATTGCGATATTTAACCATTAAATTAACCATTTTATATTCAATCGTAAGCTAACAGCAAATAATGGCACAAATGATCTCATTGAGAGGATGTTTGCCTCTAAATGATTTTTTTTTTTAATTATTTTTTTTTTTGAATGATTGATAGTGTGCAGCACTAGTACGAGAGTGTGGCAGAATGCTAGTGCAGAAGGCTAGCAGTGCTTTTACTGGGGTGGATCCAACAAATGTAAATGGTGTCGATACGTCTTGGTCAAAGCCCAGGCAGGCATGCTAAATACAAAGTAAACCATAATCCAGTATAGAATCAACTGGTCCCACATGGGATAGATTGAATATTTTGTAAACTGGTGGTCTCATGAACACACAACATTCAGTTTACTCAGAAAGGTGAGAAAGAAAGAAAAAAAAACATTGGTAAGCAACTCCTTGTTGTTAAGAGACAACAATGGCCAGATTGGTGAGGTACCAGGAAGGAGGAACCTCAAATAATTACTCTATACAACCATGGCGAATAGTAAAGCATCTCAGCATGCACAAAACATCAAACCTTGAGATAAATGGGATACAACAAAAGACCACATTTGGTTCCATGACTGTCAGCAAAGAACGGGAAATCTGAGGCTGTCGTGGGCATGCTTATGCTCACCAAAATTGTACAGTTAAAGTTAGAAAAAAAACACCTGGTCTTTTTCCAGTGTTGAACTATCCATGTTTTGAAACTTTGTTCATGATAGCTGCATGATTGTTCTTGTGATCTTCAAATGTGAGGTTATTCTCCTCTGATTTCTGTTGCTTAAACTCCCTCAACAAGTTATTTCTGCGTAAACATTGTTGTGTGTGATATTGCCAAAAGATGACCTGTTTATTAAAACCTCAAACCATTCCATCTGATACTAACATCCATGCCACAGTCATGCCAAAATCACAGAGACTACATTGTTTTTCATTCTAATGTTTGATCTGTCTTGGTCTGTAACTGCATATTTTTTTGTATTGCACTGCTGGCACGCGCCTATTTGATACCTGTAGTATACATATACTGTACAAACTAATAGTGGACTAACAAAAGCAGATAAACAGAGCAGACAAAAAGATGCTTGTGTAAACCAATAACAGGACACAACAACATAGCATTTAACACCAATGCACAATGGACAATGTAAGGCAGAAACAGTGAAATTAGTGTTTTGGTGCTATTGGAAACTGTACAGGCTCACCATCTCATCATACATTCTCTCTGAATTTTCTCTCAGGTATACAGTGATGTCAGGAACACCAGAGAAGATTCTTGAACATGTCCTGGAGACAATTAAACTGGACACTAATGGCTGTGATCCCATAGGTCTGACACCTGCATGTGCAGCATGTCTTTCTATAACTTTTACATTTCTTAGTAAAAGCCAAATGGTGATTATATGGGGATGTATTGTAGAAAAATAATCAGATCCTTGTTGGGTCTCACTGAACCACTATATTGTTCATTAATTTTCTATATCACATCCCATTGTGTTTTTTCCTTAGATATAAAGCTTTATATTATATTTTATACAAGTTTAAAGGGACACACTGAAACCTTATGAACTGAATTATTCACTTATCAGCCATAACATTAAAACCATTAATATTAAACCATGTATGTTTTGGGGCCTCATATGCCACTGGGGTGGCTCTAACCCCCTTGGGGCATGACTCTGCAGGACCTCTGGTGATATGATATGATGTTTGGGTGCTGTGGGTTGCAGACTGGTGCCTCCGTGGATCGGACTTGTTTGTCCGGTGCATCCCTTGTGTTCTCAATTGGATTGGGGTTTGGAGAGTTTGGAGATTGGGTCAGGGACCTTGTGTGTGGTGGGCTGTGGTGCACTGGGTGTTCCGATGTATTTCTACCATGGCCAGCATTTACTTTTTTTCTAAGATTTATGCTGCATTGGTGTAGCAGTGGTGGGTTCAACTTGATTTGCTGGCTTTTGGTCCCAGCAGCCAAGGGTGAGCCTTGGGTACCAATAATCCTGGGACCACTTTACTGTTCTAAAGTTGATCAATTTTGTTCACATCACCTGATGGTATTATGGCTGATCTGTGTATATTTATATGTAATGGAAAAATAAGGTTTTAAAAAAGAATCTCAAATCCTTAATAAGTGTGTGTGAGGGGGGGTGGGTAGGGGATGTATGTGTGTGTTTTCATATGTGATTGTTCCATTATTCTGTAGATGCCTGTGTTAATGACTTTCTTCTCACACACCAAGTATTCATACCCTCTGCACAGCTCTGCCCTGCCCTTCAGCACCAATATCCTTTCACTGGTACCATTTCATGAACAAAATCATCTGATTTCTGTAATCAAATGCTGATATTTGTGCACGACATAGTGCTACTGTTTTTACCTAGCTTTAGAATAGTTCTTAGGCTTCCATTTCACCAATAGTGCAGTTGTTATTTACAGCTATTCTTGCCTGTTCATTCTTCTAGGACATTAGACACATGAGCTATACAACTTATGAATAAGCAAGTCACATTTTCTTTAATCTTCATTGTACCTACCACACTGAGTCATCTGAAGGCTCTGAGCTGGAAAAAGCAGCTTATGCTCTCAACACCAGGCAAAAAATTGTGAAACTTGTGAGCCAATGGGTAGCTCTCTGCGGCTCACAGCTGAAGGAAGACCCTGTGGCCTCCCACTTCCTCGAGGTTTGTTTTGTCAGTTCCGGCATTCCAGTTTAAAGGCCTAAAGGGCAAAGAGAGTTGTGTATTCATCATTCAGCATATTGTTCCATCTTAATAAATATCTCTTTTGTGGACTCTTTTTTTGTAGAAACTAAAAGAAGAGGTGATGGATGACACAAGACTCTCAAACATGCTTAAAGAGCAGCTGAGGGATAGGAGAAAAACCAGAGTGTATGTAAGAAACACGAACATTACATTAACACATTAACATTACATTAAAGGCGCCTTTGTTTATGTTTGTAATTATGTATATGTTTATGCCGGTACTACTTTATAAATCTGTTTAGTGTCTCTTTTACCTTTTCTTGGTGATAAATGCCAGGAAGTGCAAGATGTTTACAGTCCATGTCTGTAATGTCATTCAGCATATTTGTCCTGTCTTTTTTCTTTTGACAAAAAATATTATTTCAGCCAACTTATCCATAAAGTATGCAATAACTATAGACAGCTAGTCATAATACAAAAAATTCAACAACTTTGTACAATTATAGTCTTTCAGTCATGTCTAATATCTTTTCAGTTCAGAGAATGGATGCCAAACACTTATGAAGGTAAGTTCCATAATATCAAAACTATATAGATAAGAATACAAACACTAATATCTTAGTGAGTTCCACACACAAAAAGTTTATAGCAAGGTAAACTCACCAGTAATGGAAAAATCAACAACATAACAATTAGTACACTTATAATCCTGTGAATGGCATGAGCATCTCTTGCCAAAAATTATTTTAGCTGTCTTTTTATGCATTTTCATCACTATATGTTTAACTGTTAAACATGTGATGTACCAGTCAAAAGTTTGAACAAATCTTAATCAATGTTTTTTTTTCATTCTTTTTATTATTTCAACATATGTATATTAATACAGAAGACAATTAAAATATGACAACAAATATTGAATTATGTAGTCAACAAAAATGTGTTAACTAATCCAGAATATTTTTTATGTTTTTTCGAGCAGCCACCTTAGCTACACTCTTGGCATTCTCTCAGTGAGCCCCATGAGATAGACACCAGCAGGGCCCGTATTCACAAAGCTTCATAAGCCTAAATGTTGCTCCTAGTGATGAAATTGTTGTGCAAATTTGTAGAATTATGACTTTTTCTTAGAATTTCCCCTTAAATTTAGAACTTATACTTAGTAAAGATAAAATTGATTCACAAAACATTTTATACCTAAAAACAGCTCCTAAGATAAAAATTGTTAAGAGTAGAGAGGAGGACTTTAAAGAGTTTCTATAGCAGAGGACAAAATGGCGGAAAGAAGAAATATTCTCCAAACACTGAACATAAAGCTAAAAGTAAACACTGCTCTTCTGTCCAATTTGGTTTTCTTGTTGTTTTACTTCATTCCATCTCTCTTGGATTGTTGACTACATACCATCCAAAAGTGCAACTTAAACAGACTGCAGTCATGTAAATTAGTAAAAGCTGAGCCATTTTGCTCCCATCAATCTGAAATGGATCACAAGTAATAAAATCAGTATGGTAAATTAATGTAAGAACTTAAATATAGTAATTACTGTGTGGAAATTGGTTGCTTCAAAAGTAGACACATTTTCAACATTTGACTGTTTTAACACTAGAAGCGCCGAGCACCGGTCATTTTGACCACAATGGGGGAAAAAAGAAAATACTTCACACTCGATCAAATTCCAGGACCCTCCTTTCATGACTTTTCCTAGATCTGTGAGCTTAATCACTCAGCATGCTTACATTTTCAAAATCGCACCAGTAAAAGCCAGTATAAAGCTATTTTGCTCTTATTTACATGAAATTCCTGACAGCTGCGTCATGACGTTTCCTGCCTTTTCCAACCTGCGATTCTCATTTCTCTCACCAGATGGCGCAAGGGATCGCGCATACTATCTATGCGTCATTCAGTGTGTTTATGTAACTATCTCAGGTTTCATTCCATATATGCAGTTTATATATATACAATTCGCCATTCATTCCCGCATTGATAATCAGCGATATTTTATAAGGAGATTTAGGGATTTAGCTCTACTTAAT